>CM067099.1:1572166-1635182 GCA_034008185.1 Gorsachius magnificus
CCCGGGGACGGCACCCGCCGGTGCCAGGGACAATCGGGGCTTTGTGCCACCGGGGAAGGCACCGCCAGCACGGCCTGGGGGGGCCAAACTTGGGGAACCCTGCGCCCCCCACCAGGGGAACCCCCAGCCCCGCAGCCCGATCCCGGGGGGTCCCCAGTTCTGCACCGAGGGGTCCCAGCCCCGATCCCGGGGGGTTCCCAGCCCCACACCGGGGGTTCCAGCCCCGCACCCCGATCCCGGGGATTCCCAGCCCCACACCCGGGGCTCCCAGCCCCGCACCGGGGGTTCCAGCCCCGCACCCCGATCCCGGGGGATTCCCAGCCCCGCACCGGGGGCTCCCAGCCCCGCACCGGGGGTCCCAGCCCCACACCCCGATCCCGGGGGTCCCAGCCCCACACCGGGGGCTCCCAGCCCCGCCCCCGCCCCGGGGCCCCCTCCCCCCCCGCCCCGCCAACCGCGCTTTCCCATTGGTCGGCGCCGGGAGGGGGCGTGTCCCCGGAAGCGCGCGGCCGCGGGGGCCTTTCCGCCGCCGCCCCCCCGCCCGACTCCTGGCAGCCGCCCACCGTCTCCATGGAGACCACGCCCCCGCCCTCCGGACCCGCCCGCCCCACGGTTCCACCAACCCCCCAGCCCCCCCGGACTGGACACCCCCCGTTGTCCCCCCGGTACCGGGCAGCCCCTGGTGCCCCGCGGTGCCCATCAGCCCCCAGTGCCCTGGCCCCCCAGCCCCCCAGACCGGGCAGCCCCGGGCCCCCCCGGCCGGGGGCCCCGGGGGGGTGGGGGGGGGGGCCCATGGGGTGACCCCCCCCCCCGGTGCCGGTGCCGGTGCCGGTGTGGCGGCAGGATGGGCCCGCTGGTGCTGGAGCTGTACTGGAACCACGCCCCCCGCACCTGCAAGAACTTCGCCGAGCTCTGCCGCCGCGGTTACTACAACGGCACCAAGTTCCACCGCGTCATCAAGGACTTCATGGTGCAGGGGGGGGACCCCACCGGCACCGGTGAGAGACCCCCACAGCCCCCCCCCACCCCATGCCCCCTCCGGTGCCCGGCTGACCCCCCCTCGCCCCCTCCCCAGGCCGCGGCGGCGCCTCCATCTACGGCAAACAGTTTGAGGACGAGCTGCACCCGGAGCTGAAGTTCACCGGTGAGGCCAAAACCCCCGCCCTGGGGTGGCACCTCCCCCGTGTCCCCTGTGTCACCAGCCCTGGGGTTGGCACCTCCCCCATGTCCCCCATGATCCCATCCATGGGGGCATGCCAGAACCTTGCCCATGGGGTGGCATCTCCCCCAGCACCCTATCCATGGGGTGGCATGTCCCCCAGGGTGACATGTCCTCAGTGATCCCCCACCCCCGCCATGTCCCTCATGATGCCAGGACCTTGGCCGTGGCATCTCCCCCAAGACTCCATCCATGGGGTGGCATGTCCCCAATGATGACAGAAGCTTGGCCATGGGGTGGCACATCCTCCATGACCCCAGAACCTTGCCCATCAGGTGGCACATCCCCCAAGACCCCATCCACCGGGTGACGTATCTCCCACGATACCAGCTCCACCTTCCCCCCCCAAAACCCCCCCCCCCCAAAAAAAAACCCAGGAAGCAGAACATTAAGATGTCTGTCCTCCATCCCTCTGTCCATCCCCCGTCCCGTCCCTCCCAGGCGCCGGCATCTTGGCCATGGCCAATGCGGGGCCAGACACCAACGGCAGCCAGTTCTTCCTGACGCTGGGCCCGGCGCAGTGGCTGGACGGGAAGCACAGCATCTTCGGGAGGGTCTGCCAGGGCATGGGGGTGCTGGGCCGCCTGGCCATGGTGGAGACCAATGCCCAGGACCGGCCCCTTGACGACGTCAAGGTCATCAAGGCCTTTCCTTCAGGGTAGGGGGGGGCTACGAGTGGAATGGGGCCGGGGGGGGGGGGGTTGGGGTGCTGTGTGTGTCCCCGTCCCCCCCCACCGCCCCGGTTTGTAGCGTTCGGTTGTAATAAAAGAGGTGGGAAGCGGCGGTGGTGTCCCCTACCCCCTCCACCGTGGGGTTATTTTTAGGGATGGGGGGGTCCCCCTGTGCGGTTGGGGATCAAGGTGGGGGTGACTGACCCCCCAAAGGGGCTTTGTGGGTGCCTGCTCTCCCCCCCCCGCCCCCAGGGAGTGCATCTCTGCGGGCCGTCACTGGGCATGGCGGGGTGTGTCCCCCCCAGCCTTAGGGACACAGAGCTGTCACCCACCCCAGCCACTGGGGGAGAAGGGCAGGAGACCCCAATTTCCACCCCTCCCCCAGCCCTGGGAGGGGGAAGGGTGCTGCCAGGCCCTGCCACGTGTCCCCTGCGTGTGTGGCCCCCCAAAGTGTCCTGGGACCCCCCACTGTGTGTGTACCCCCCCAAAGTGTCCTGCGTCCCCCCCATTGCGTGTGTTGCCCCCCCCCCAATGTGTCCTGGGACCCCCCACTGTGTGTGTACCCCCCCCCAAAGTGTCCTGCGACCCCCCCATTGCGTGTGTGCCCCCCCCCCAAAGTGTCCTGGGGGTACCCCCATCACAGCCCCCCCAGGTCACTGCGCCCCCCCCCCCCAAAACTGGACCCCCCCTACGGCACTGGGGACTCCATGTTCAGGGGTCCCAATGCCAGCACGTGCTGTGTCCCCCCAGCACCCAGCACTTGGAGTTGTGTCCCCCCTTCGATGGCTTTCGGGGGCCCTGGACCCACCCTGGGGCCCTTTGCTGTTTCTGTAGGACCTACAATAACGCCTGGTCTGCAGCAGGCCCAGGGGCTCCAGCCTGGCTCCCAGTCTGCCCAGTGCCCGCAGTACAGGCCCCCCCCTTCACCAGTGCCCCCTCATCCCCATGGCCAAGACACTGGGGGAGGCACGGGGAGTGCAGGGGGGTTACTGGGGAGCTGGACTGGGAGGACTGGGGTGTCCCAGGGCAGGACACAGGATGGTACTGGGAGCCCCTGGGTGATACTGGGGATGGGGGGGGGAGGGGGGCGGGGGTGGGGACACGGCTGACTGGGGGTGCGGGGGGGGTGATACCGAGCATCTGGGGGCGACCCCGGGGGCGGCATCGGTGGCCTGGGGGCGACCTGGGGGCGATCCCGGGGGGCCGGGGGCGGTGCCGGGGGCGGTACCGGGGGCGGTACGGGGTCCCCGGGGGCGGTATCGTAGGAAACACCGGGGCAGCCCCTCGGTGCGGGGCCGGGGCCGGGAGCCCCGGGCGGTGCCGGGGGCGGTGCCGGGGCGGAGCCGATCCCAATCCCAATCCTGATCCCAATCCCGGTGCCGGGGCGCGGGGGCGGCCGGAGCGGGGCAGCGGCGGAGCCCCGGGCATGGGGGGGGCCCGGGCCGGGCAGCGGCCCCGGCACTGGGAACAGGGGACAGCTGGCGTTCTAGGGCACTGGGAGGCACTGGGTGGCACTGGGGGACACTGGGGGGGTACTGGGAGTAGAGGACAGCTGGCGTTGTAGGGTACTGGGAGGCACTGGGTGGCACTGGGGGGGTACTGGGAGTAGGGAACAGCTGGCGTTGTAGGGTACTGGGGGGCACTGGGAGCAGGGGACAGCTGGCGTAGGATACTGGGAGGCACTGGGGGGCACTGGGAGAGGGGACAGCTGGTGTTGTAGGGCACTGGGAGGCACTGGGGGGCACTGGGAGCAGGGGACAGCTGGTGTTGTAGGGCACTGGGAGGCACTGGGGGGCACTGGGAGCAGGGGACAGCTGGTGTTGTAGGAACTGGGAGGCACTGGGGGGCACTGGGAGCAGGGGGCTGGAGGGGATAGGGGCGCGGGCTGGGGGCACGGGGGAGCGGGAGGCAGTTGGCATTGTAGCATACTGGGAGAACAGGAGGCACTGGGGAGTGGAGGGCATCTGGGGGGGGGGGGGGGCCCGGGGGGGGGGGGGGCGATGGGAGCAGGGCGGACTGGGAGAGTGGCCGGGGAGGATGGGGGGGCACTGGGGAGCAGAGGAGGCTGGGGGTGCGGGGAACTGGGAGAGCTGGGGGGAGGGGGAACTCGGGGGGGGACAACGGGGGGACCCTGGGGCGGGGGTTGTGAGGATGCCAGGCCGTGCCCCTGTGTCCCCCCATGTCCCCTCAGGGTGGGACCCCACCCCGGTAGTGCCACCCCTGGGGGCTTGGAGCTTTCACCATGGGTGGAGGCCCTGTTGTGGGACTGGGGACCGAAACGGGGGGGCTGGCGGGGGGGGAAATGTCACCCCCAGTTCCCTCTGCACCCCCTCTCTGCAAGAGGGGAGGGCTGCTGGGTCAGGATGCTGGGGTGTCCCTGGTCCCCCAGCCCCGCTGGGTGCCCCCTCTGCCCCCACCAAACCCACTGGGTGCCCCGTGCCCCCCCCCCAGCCCCGCTGCCCGCAGCCGCTCTGACCCATTTTCCTCCCACGCCATCGGGGACCAGAGAAAGCCCCGTCAGTTGGACGCTGCTCTGAGCTGCAGCGGGGGGGGGTGACGGGGTGCTGGGGTCTGCATGTTCCCCCCCGCCTCCCCCCCCAGCCCTGTACCCCAACACCCAGCCAGGCACCCCCCAACACACAGCTGTGCGCCCCAACACATGGCACGGAGCACACACGGCCATGCCCCCGAGCGTGGTCTTCAGGCTATGGCCACGCACCCCCGACACCTCGGCCACGCACCCCCCGACACACTCGGCTGTGCACCCCCAACACACTCAGCCATGCACCCCCCGACACACAGCCACGCACCCCAACAGGTGCACACCCCAACGCACGGTTCTGCAGGCTGTCACACGGCCGTGCGCACCGTGACACACGACGGTGCACCCCAACATGCGGCACAGAGCACACACAGCCACGCACACCCTGACGTGCGGGCGTGCACAGCGTGACACACAGCCATGCGCGTCAACACACACACGGCCACGCACAGTGCCACACACACCCTGACACGCAGCTGTGCACACCCTGACACGTGGCTGTGCACCCCAACACACAGCATGGAGCACACACGGCCCTGCACACCCCGACACGTGGCCCTGCACACCCCGACACGTGGCCCTGCACACCCTGACACATGGCTGTGCACCCCAACACACAGCACAGAGCACACACGGCTGTGCACACCCCGGTACATGGCTGTGCCACCCTGACACGCAGCCCTGCACACCCCGACACGTGGCTGTGCACACCCTGACACGTGGCTGTGCACCCCAACACACAGCATGGAGCACACATGGCTCTGCACACCCTGACACACGGCTGTGCACCCCAACACACAGCATGGAGCACAGACACAGCTGTGCACCCCCCAATACACGGCCCTGCACACCCCGACACACGGCTGTGCACCCCCCAACACGTGGCTGTGCACCCCCCAACACACGGCTGTGCACCCCCCAACACACGGCTGTGCACCCCCCAACACATGGCTGTGCACCCCCCAACACACGGCTCTGCACCCCCAACACGGCTGTGCACCCCCAACACACGGCTGTGCACCCCCCAACACAGCCGCAACGCAGGCCCGCCCCCCTGATACACAGCCATGCACACCCCGACACGTGGCTGTGTGCACCCCGACACACCCCTGCACGCACCGACACACGGCTGTGCACCCCAACGGAGCACACCCAGCTGCGTGCACCCACCCCCCCCGCACGCTTGCACCCCCCCCCCCCCCCCCCCCCCCGGCCCCCCCCGCCCCGTCTCCCCGCAGGCAGCTCCTGGACAAGGACACCTTCTCCAAGTCGGACCCCCGTGAGTAGGGGAGCGGGTGTCGGGGGGCTCGGGGGGCTCAGGGGGTGTTGGGGAGGGTGTTCTGGGGGCTCAGGGGGCTTTGGGGGTGTCGGGCGGTGCCGAGGGGCTCAAGGGGTGTTGGTTGGTGTTGAGGGGCTTGGGAAGCATGGGGGGGTGTTGGGGGGTGTTGGGGGATGTTGGGGGGCTCAGGGGGTGCCCCCCCCCCCCGACCGGCTGTCACCTGCCCGCAGTCTGTGTGCTCTACACCCAGCGCCCCGGCAGCCGGCAGTGGCGGGAGGTGAGTGCTGGGATGGACGGACGGATGGACGGAGGGATGGACAGTCGGCATGGTGGGGAGGGGAGGGTGGCCAATTGGCCAATCAGCATGTTGGGGTGCCAGTCAACCAACCAAGCAGCATGCTGGTGTGCCAGCCAACCAACCAATCATCATGTTGGGGTGCCAGCCTGCTGGCCAATCGGCATGTCAAGGCGATGGCGGGTGGCCAACCAGCCTATCAGGTGTCGGCCAATCAGCGTGTCAGGGTGTTGGGGTACTGGCCAATCAGTTTGCTGGGGTGCAGCCAGCCAGCCAATCAGCGTGTGGCGGAGCATGTTGGGGTACCGGGCAGCCAGCCAATCAGCCGTCGGCGTGCAGCCAGTGGGTGCTGCTGTCCCCATGGAGGGGATGCTTGGGGACGCCCCTTGGGGTGCCCCGGCCCCCCCGCTCCCTCCCGCCCCCCGCCCCGCCGCCGGGCGCCCTGTAATTAACTGCTGCTTAATTGAGGGGCTTCGGGCCTTAATGAGCAGGCGGGGGCTGGGCAGGACGCGGGGCCAGCCCCGCGCCGGGGGACAAAGGGGCACCTGGTTCCGCCGTGCCTGGCCCACGCGTCCCCTCCCGCCCCCACCTCACCCCCTGCCCCACGCCCGCCCCGATGGCTCCCCGCTGTCCCCGTCCCTCTCTCCATCCCCCGCCGGTCGTCTTCCTCTGTCCCCCCATGTCCCCGTGTCTCCATGTCCCCATGTTCCCCTGTCCCTTTTTTTCCCCCCCCCATCCCGTGTTCCCCCCCCCCCCTGTCCCCAGTCCCTGTATTCCCTTGTCCCCGGTCCCGTCTCCGCCCATCCCCCCCCCCCCCCCCTCCCTGTGTCCCTGTATTCCCCCCATGTCCCCCATCCCCATGTGCCTGTGTCCCCATATTCCCTTGTCCCTGTGTCCTGTGTCCCCATGTCCCTCAGTTTGGCCGGACCGAGGTCATCGACAACTCCCTGAACCCCGACTTTCTGCGCAAGTTCGTCCTCGATTACTTCTTCGAGGAGAAGCAGAATCTCCGCTTTGACCTGTGAGTGTCCCTGCTGTGTCCCCCCCCCCCCCAGTGCCACCCCCCCCAGCCACCATGGCCCCCAGTGCCTGGCTCAGCCCCCCTGCGGGTGCTGGCATCTGTCCCCGTCCCAGGCAGTCCTTGTCACTGTCCTGTCCCCTATCCCTGTCCATTCCCTTGCTCCCCACCCCCCCCCCGTCCCCACCCCCGGCCACGGGTCCCCCTGTCCCCAGGTACGTGTGGACTCCAAAGCCCCGACCTCCCAAGCACGTAAGTGTGGGGCTGGCACCACCCCCCCCCCGGCCCCCAGCCCCACAGGACTGGGGCTGGGGACAGGGATGGGGACAGCCCCCAGTGACCCCGCGGCTCTGGCAGGATTTCCTGGGCCAGGCCTTCTGCACCCTGGGTGAGATCGTGGGCTCAGCTGGCAGCCGCCTGGAGAAGCCCCTGACGTGAGCCCCCCCCCCCGTGCCTCGGTTTCCCCGGGGGGGCCCTGTGCCAGGCTGGCTGCCCAGTGTCCCCACGTCCCGTCCCCCCCCCGGTGCTGGCGGGGCGCCCGGGGCCTTATCCGGGTGTGCGGGATGGAGCCCAGACCCCGGTGCTGACAGCCCCGGCTCCGGGCTGCCCCGGCTCCCTGTGCCCCTCACCCAGCCCCTGCCTCAGTTTCCCCATGGGAGTCCCCAGCTTTGGGGGGGGGGGGAGGAGGGGGGGTGTCCCCTCCGTCACCCTGTGTGTCCCAGCAGGATGGGGACAGCCACCACGCATGCCCGGGGCAGGAGACCCGCTCCGGCCGTCTCCAACGGGTGAGTTTGGGGGTGCCCAGCCCTTGGGGGTGGGGGGACACAGGACACCTGGGTCACCGTGTCGTGTCCCCCCCTGCTCACGGCCTCTCCCGGCAGTGGCATCCCCGGGAAGAAGTGCGGCACCATCATCCTCCTCGCCGAAGAGCTGGGCAACTGCCGGGTGAGCCATGGCTCTGGGAGGGGGGGGGACAGGTTGGGGACACCCCAGAGCCATGGGGGGGGGGGGGACTGAGACACCCCCCCTGCCTGCACCTGCGGTTCTTCCTCATTCTGGGGTGAGGAAGATGTGGGTCAGGGCTGCCCCATGGTGTGTCCCATGGGTCCTGGGTCCTTCAACCCCCATGCCGAGCAGCACCCACCGATGTCCCTGGGGAGGGCGGGGGTGCCAGGCAGGTGACACACACCCCACACCCCCCCCCATGTCCCTGTCCCCGCCGCAGGACGTGGCCACGCTGCAATTCTGCGCCAACAAGCTGGACAAGAAGGATTTCTTCGGCAAATCCGACCCCTTCATGGTCTTCTACCGCAGCAATGAGGATGGGACGTGAGCAACACACCCCACCCCCCCCAAAACCACAGTGACACCCCCACCCCCAACCAGCAAGGGGGGACCCAGCCCCGGCCATGGGGCACCTCCAATGTCCCCCTGGGGCTGGGCTGGCGCTGGGGAAGGACGGGGCGGGGGTTTCTCCAAAAATCACCCCTGGAGTGATGGGGTGGGGGGTTTTGCCATCTGGGGGTGACCCCCTTGTGTCCCCCCCTTGTGTCCCCCCACCAGCTTCACCATCTGCCACAAGACGGAGGTGGTGAGGAACACGCTGAACCCCGTCTGGCAGGCGTTCGCCATCCCCGTGCGCGCCCTCTGCAACGGCGACTACGACCGGTGAGCGCCGGCTCCTCGGGGGGGGGGCCAGGGCGGCCGCTCTGCACCCTCTTCCCTCCATCTCTGTGGTACCTGCGCTGACACCCAAGCCCTCGGGCATCCCGGCCCACCCACGCTGCCTGCCTCAGTTTACCCATCTGGGAAATGGGTTTCATGGCCACCACAGAGCCATCCCCGGGGGAGTGGGGGTGGAGGAGGGTGCGTGTCCCCTAAAAACTGGAGTCACCGGCTGCGTGTCCTGGCGAACAAAGCTGAGCAGCGGCGCCGCCGGCTTGGCCCCATGTTGGATGTTGCTGTGGCAACGGCGGATAAAAATATCCCACCGAAAAAGCCTGAGGAGGAGGAGGAGGAGGAGGAGGAAGGAGGAAAAGGCCCATGGAGGCGTCAAAACAAACCCACGGGGCGCGGGCACTGGGGGCGGCCCGAGGGCCCCATCGCAGCCCCCTGGGGTGGGGATCTGGGGGTTTGGGGGTGCCGAGAGGTGGCCCTGACTTCCCCCCCACACCTTGCAGAGCTATCAAGGTGGAGGTGTACGACTGGGACCGCGATGGCAGGTGAGCCGAGGGGTGGCCCTGGGGACACCTCTGCCCCGGCCCAGCCCCACACCCTATCTGAGGGTGACCCCCCTCCCAACTTCACCCCACAGCCACGACTTCATCGGGGAGTTCACCACCAGCTACCGGGAGCTGGCGCGGGGACAGAGCCAGTTCAATGTCTACGAGGTGGGGCCGGGGAGTGGGGAGGGGGGGGCTCATGGGGGTGGGGAGGGGGGGTCCAGCGGCACCTCGGGGTGTTACAGTCCCTTGGGTGCTTGTGCTGCACCCCGGGGTGTTGCAGTCCCTGTCCTGCACCCCTGAGAGTTATTGTCCCTGTCCTGCACCCCTGGGTGTTACAGTCCCTGAGCTGCACCCCTGGGTGTTGTGGTCCCCATCCTGCACCCCTGGGGGTTTGGTCCCTGTGCTGCACCCCTGGGGTGTTACAGTCCCTGTGCTGCACCCCTGGGTGTATTGGTCCCCATCCTGCACCCCTGGGTGTTGCGGTCCCCATCCTGCACCCCAGGGCACTGCAGTCCCCAGGGTGCCCGGGCTGCACCCCTGGGTGCCATGGCCCCCTGCGCTGCACCCCGGGGTGTTATGGCCCCCACCGTGCCCCTCTGCACCCCAGGGTGCTGTGGCTCCCATGGGGAGCAGCTCCCCTCCGCCCCTCCCCAGGTGGTGAACCCCAGGAAGAAGATGAAGAAGAAGAAGTACCTGAACTCGGGGACGGTGAGGAGATGGGGGGGGGCACAGGGAGGGGACACGGGGGGGGTGCAGCCCCCATCCCCCGCTCAGCCCCCTGTCCCTGGCAGGTGACACTGCTGTCCTTTGCGGTGGAGTCCGACCACACCTTCCTGGACTACATCAGGGGCGGGTGAGCGAGGAGGGGGGGTGGGCACACGCGTCCCCTCAGTTTTCCCCATCTGTATCCCAGGGGCTGGACCGGAGCCAGTGGGGTCCCAGGCTGGGCACCCCCAGCACCCCCAGCTGCTCCCTTGGGTGCAGGGGGGGAGGAACCTCAGCACGGGGAGATTTGGGGGTGCTGTGAATTGGGGGGGGGTGCATCCAGCCCTTGGGTGCTCCCGCAGGATCTGCGGGCTGGCCCGGGGAGGGGGCTGCCCCCCCCGCCATGGGTCGCATCCTGCATCGCCCACCCCAGGCCCCTAAAGCCACTTTCACCCCCCCACCCCCTCCTTCCAGGACCCAAATCAACTTCACGGTGGCCATCGACTTCACCGCATCCAACGGTGAGCGTGGGCCTGTGTCCCGTCCACAACCCCCCCAGCGTTATTTAACGAGGAGGGCTCATTAACCCACTGACGGGGGGTTGGATCCGGCCGGGCTGAGCCCCCCGCCTGCGCAGGGAACCCCTCGCAGTCCACCTCGCTGCACTACCTGAGCCCCTACCAGCTCAACGCCTACGCCATGGCCCTCAAGGCGGTGGGTGAGATCATCCAGGACTACGACAGCGACAAGATGTTCCCTGCCCTCGGCTTCGGCGCCAAGATCCCGCCCGATGGCCACGTCTCCCATGAGTTCCCGCTGGTAAGGGTCTGTCCCGAGGGGTGACGGGGCTTGGGGGGGTGGGGGGGGATGGGATGCGGTGGCATCGTTCTGGTCACCGGGGTTCCCTCCTCCTGCAGAATGGTGACGCGGCCAACCCGGCGTGCAGCGGCATCGAGGGTGTCCTGGAGGCATATCACCGCAGCCTGCGCAGCGTCCAACTCTACGGACCCACCAACTTCGCCCCCGTGGTCAACCATGTCGCCCGGTAAGGGGGTCCCAGCACCCACCCCACCCCCTGGGGGGGTTCTGTGCCCACCCCGGTGTCACTCATGGGGTCCCCTCCCAGCTCGGCAGCGGCGGTGCTGGATGGGTCCCAGTATTTCGTGCTGCTCATCATCACCGATGGCGTCATCTCGGACATGGCACAGACCAAGGAGGCCATTGTCAACGTGAGTCCCACGGGGTGGTGGGTGCCCCCGGCTGAGGTGCAGCCAGCCGGGGGTGCAAGGACCAGCTGGGTGCCCCAAGATGGGTGCAGTAACCAGCTGGGAATGTGGGAGGGCCCTGAGATGTTGGGTGCAAGGACCAGGTGGGGCTCGGGGTGCCCCTGATGGGGTGCAGTGAGCTGTGTGGGTGCAAGACCCAGAACCGGGGGGGGGATGGATGGGCGAAGGACGCGGTGTCCCTGGGGGGGGCCCTGGGCAGCTCCGGCCTCCTCCCCACGAGGGGCCTGGAAAGGAAAAAGCAATTTTGGTGCCCAGGCGGCTCCTTGAAGGCGCCAGCAGCACCTTTGCCCTCACAAGCGCCGCACCCGAGCCTTCCCCCCCCCGCCCTTCCTCGCTCAGCCCGGCACCCAGGCGAGCTGGGAGCTTTAATCTTCCTCCTCCTCCACCTCCTCCTCATCCCCCAACCTCACTCGCAGCGGCTCAGCTCCATCGCAGCTCCCTGATACCCGGGGCGTCTGGAGGGTTGGGGATGCGGGAGCTGAGCGGGGATGCTGGGGGGCTGCCAGCCCCACAGCGAGGGGGCAGAGGGGCTGGCGGTGCCCATGCCAGGCACCCCCAGGGCCCAGCTCCTGGCCGGGGTGGGAGGGAAAGCAGCTCCAGTGGGATTTGTTTGCTGCTTTGTTTAATATCCCCACAGTGCGGCTTTGCCGGGAGCTTGGGGTGCTCAGCCCTGGCAGCTGGCGCCCGCCCCGGTGCCAGCCTGGCCCCCGGCACCCCCCCGGCTGGGCTTGGAGACATGCCACCCCACGGCTGTGCCGGGCCATGGGCAGGGCTGCAGGTGCCACTTGGGGGCTGGTGCTGCTCCGGGAGCTGAGGGGACCCCTTAACCAGCGGCGCTGAGCAGGGGAGCTCATGGTGCCAGCGAGCACAGGGTGCCCGGGCCCGGGTGCCCAGCCTGGCCCTGAGCGTGGAATGACCATCGGCAGGATGGGTGCAGGATGCCCGGCCCAGCCCCGAGCCTGGGGTGTCCATTGCTGTCCAGGGTGTGCAACGCCCATCTCTGTGCTGAGCAGAGGGTGCCCATCAGCACAGGGCGCCCGTCGGCATGGGGCACCCATCGGCATCCCGGGGGCCATCGGGGGGGCCCATCGGCACGGGGGGGCCATCGGCACGGGGCATCGGCCGGGGGCCATCGGCACGGGACGCCCATCGGCACGGGGCAGCCATCGGCACAGGGCAGCCATCGGCACGGGACGCCCATCAGCACGGGGCACCCATCGGCATGGGGCACCCATCGGCACAGGACGCCCTCGGCACGGGGCACCCTGGCATGGGGCACCCATCGGCACGGGGCACCCATCGGCATAGGGCACCCATCGCAGCCGGGGTTGCCCGCAGCCCTGGGGCTGCCCGTTGCGGCCCTGAGTGCAGGGGGCGCCCAAACCCATCCCCACTCCGAGCGGGGGCGCTGGCAGGAGCCAGGGGCGGGGCTGGGCGCCGCCCCCGCCATCACCCCCGCCCCGCGGCACTGCACCCCGGGGTCGGGGGGGGGGGGGGGGGGTGATGCCGGGGGGGGGCGGTCCTCCAGGACTGAGCTGCGTTGGGGGGCAGCAGCACTAAATTTGGTGCCTTTTTTGTTGTCTTTTTGTTTTTTCCCCCGGGGCCCCTCCCGGGGGCGCTGCGCGATGTGGCCCCGGGGCCCCCGCCGGCTGCTGCAGGCTGCCAAGCTCCCCATGTCCATCATCATCGTGGGGGTCGGCCAGGCTGAGTTTGACGGTAAGGCCGGGGGTGTCCTCGTCGTCCCCCCCCCCCCCCCCCCCCCCCCCCCCCAGCACTGCAGCCCCCATGTCCCTTTGGGGGGAGCCACAGCTGCCTTTGGCCCCTGGGGAAATATGAGTTGAATTTGTTGGGGCTCAGCAGGATTCGCTGCAAGCCGGCGTGCGTGTGTGTGTGTGGTTATGAGCGGAGGCGTTCATTAGGGCTGAATGAGCCCCCCGGGTGTGTTTGGGGGGGCACACAGGCAGCAACACACACACCCCTCCCTCCCCCCTCTCCCAGCTAGCCAGCTGCTCTGACACCAGGCAGGCAGCGAAGCCAAATTAAAGCTCCCCCGGTAATTGCCACTGATGAATCAGCCCCGCGCCCCCGCCTGCCTGCAAGCTGCCCGTCATCGCCCAGCTTGGGGGCTGCTGGGTTGGGGTTTGGGGGGGTTGGGGGTCCCCCCCTGGGGTGGGGGGGGCCCCCGGGTGCTGCTGAACCCCCCCCCTCACCCCCCTCACAGCCATGGTGGAGCTGGATGGTGACGACATCCGCATCTCCTCCCGCGGCAAGGTGGCCGAGCGCGACATCGTGCAGGTACCAACCCCCCCTCCGTGGGGATTGCGCCCACCCCCAGCCGGCCCAGCACGGCAGGGCACCCCTGGCACCCCAAATCGTCCCTGAGGCTCCTGGGGTTCACTGCCTGGGCCCAGCAGGGAGGGATGATGAGATGGGCTGGGCACTGGGGGGGACGGGGCGGGGGGGGCAGTAGGAAAAGGGGTACTGGGGCACTGGGGGGGGCACTGGGACATGGCGGGGGAGCACGGGAAAAGGGCGGCACGGGAAAGTGGGGGCCATGGGGACACGCGGGGGCCATGGGGACATGCAGGGACATGGGGACATGCAGGGACATGCTGGCCACGGGGGACCATGCCCGGGGGCCCCCTCAAATCTTCTTGTCCCTCCTCCCTTGTGTCCCCCCCACCTTGTGTCCCTCCCCCCCCCCCCCCCAGTTTGTCCCCTTCCGTGACTACGTGGACGGGGGGGGCAGCCCAGTGCTGAGCATGGCTCGCCTGGCCAAGGACGTCCTGGCCGAGATCCCCGACCAGTTCATCTCCTACATGAAGGCACGGGGAATCAAACCGCAGCCCACCCCCCCCAGCCCCGACACCCCTGGCCCCCCAGAGCCCCCCCAGCCCTGACGGCACCCGGCTACCCCCCCCCCTTCGGCCCCCCTTCCCCAGCCCCAGGGCTTGGATGTTTTTCTGAGCCCCCCACTCAAGGGATAAAAGGCAGCAGGACCCTGGCAGGGCCCTGGGGTTCCCCATCCAAAATAATTTCTGGAGTTCCCGGGGGGGTGGGGATGGAGGCGCCTTTGCTGGTGTTGGCCATGGGGGGGACCCACCCCCCATGGCAACACCCCAAACCGGGGGGCCCCCCCCCCAAGGGGCGGGGGCCCCCCGGCCCGGTTCCCCCCCCCGGGCCCCCCGGCCCCCCCCCCCCCCAGGCACCCCCCATCCTCCCACAGCGAGTGCCGGCTGCTCCCAGGGGGGCCCAAGATCCTTTTTGGTGTGTGTGTGTCCCCCTTCATTTTTCTACTTGCATGGACACCCCCCCTGGCCCCATGTGTGCGTCTGCTGTGGGTTTGTATTGAGTTGCCTTAAACCAGAATAAATTATAGTCTTTTAATGACCCCCGCGCCCCCTTCAGCATCACCCCTGCAAGGCATGGATACCCCCCCCCCAGTCCGTGTCTGTCTGTCCGTTCCCCCCCCGACACAGCTGAGGGCACAGGGGGTGTTTTGGTTTTATTTCTAATAACCCAAATATTGCAAATATACAGAAAAATACCAGTACAAAGTTATCGAATCAGCAAATCAGCATAGGGGTTGGAAAAGCCCTTTAGGACCCCCCCAGCCCAACCGTTCCCCTACCCCTGCCATCCCACCCCCAAACCCTGGCCCTCAGCACCGCCTCTGCCCGGCTGTTAAATCCCCCCAGGGCTGGGGACTCGACCCCTTCCCTGGGCAGCCCCTTCCAGCCCCTGACAGCCCTTTGGGGAAGGAATTGTTCCCCAGGGCCAACCTCACTCTGCCCTGGCACAACTGGAGGCCGGTGCCCCTCGTCCCATCGCCCCTTCCCTGGGAGCAGAGCCCGACCCCCCCGGCTCCCCCCCCTCTCAGGCGTTGAGGGAGCAATGAGGGCTCCCCTCAGCCTCCTCTGCTCCAGGCTGAACCCCCCCAGCTCCCCCAGCCGCTCCCCAGCAGCCTGGGCCCCGCTGCCCTTGGGCCCAGCCCCCCCAGGTCCTTTGGGGGGGAGGGGCCCAACCCTGACCCCAGCAGTCGAGGGGCAGCCCCCCCAGTGCCCAGCACAGGGGCATGGTCCCTGCCCTGCTCCTGTTGGCCACACCACTCCTGATACAAGCCAGGATGCCGCTGGCCCTCTTGGCCACCTGGGCACCCTGCTGGCTCCTCTCCAGCCCCCTCTCGACCAACCCCCTCAGGGCCTTTTCAGCCGGGCAGCTTTCCAGCCCCTCTGCCCCACGCCTGGAGCGCTGCCTGGGGTTGTGGTGACCCCAGGGCAGGACCCGGCCCTTGGCCTTGTTGAACCTCACCCAACTGGGCTGGGCCCATGGCTCCAGCCTGGCCAGGTCCCCTTGCAGAGCCCTCCTCCCCGCCAGCAGATCCACATGGGGGTCACCCGCTCACAGCAGAAGATGAAGTTGGTCACGCAGGACCTGCCCGTCATGAACCCGTCCTGGCTGGGCCCGATACCCTGGCTGCCCTGTGCGTGCCACGTGGTGGCCCCCAAGATGATCAGCTCCATCACCTTCCCCAGCACCGAGGTCAGGCTGACTGGGCTGGAGCTCCCCGCACCCTCCTGCCTGCCCTTCTTGGAGCTGGGCATCACATTTGCCCCCCTCCAGCGCTTGGGGACCTCCCCCGTTAACCAGGGCTGGTGACCAACGATGGAGGGTGGCTTGGCAAGCTCCTCCGGCAGCTCCTGCAGCACTCGGCTGGATCCCACCTGGCCCCGTGGACCTGCGGGTGCCCAGGGGCGCGGCCAGGCGTAACCTGCTCCCTCCTGGCTGAGGGGGGAGCTTGTGCCCCTCTCCATCCCCGTCTGCCAGCTCGGGGGGCTCAGGACCCTGGGGGTAACGGGTCGGGCTATAAGAGACTGAGGCAAAGGCCTCTTCCTCATCCTCGGTGGCAATGTCCCCCCCTCGCCTCCACTCCTCCCTGGCTCCCGTTTTTGCTGTTAACGTAGTTGTAAAAACATTTTTTTATTGTCCCTTCCAACAGCAGCCACGTTGAGCTCCAGCTGGGCTTTTGCCTCTCTAATTTCCTCCCTGTGTGACCTAACGAGATCCCTGTGCTCTTCTCGAGCTGCCGCCCCGTCTTCCTTCTTCCCAAACTGGGGAACTCTCCTTTTCTTCCCGAATCCCAGCAAACGCTCCCCGGTAGGCCGGGCCAGTCGTCTTCCCCGCCGGCTCATCTTTCGGCACATTGGGACGCTTCGGACTCCTCGTAGCCTTCCCGGACCCCTCCCCATCACCCAGGTTTATTTACAGGACTCTGCACTGGCCTCCATGTCCCCCCCCGCTCACAGCCAGGCCTGGGGGGGGGGGGGACTGGGGGGGCACAGGGCTATGGCTTTAGTTTGGGGTTCGCTCCGTCCCGTCCCCTCCCCGGCAGGGTCTGGGGGATGCTGAAGCACATGCAGGAGGTGCTGCCCCCCCCCCCCCCCTCCCATCCCACTGGCGCTGGGTATGCAGGGCCATGCCGGAGGGGGAGGCAGGGGGGGCAGCAGGCTTTGCACAGTCACTGGGGCGAGAGCAGAAGCCATCTGTCACAACAGCATGGCCGTATCGCAATAGCCGCGGCGGGACTTGAGGGGCTGAGGGACACGGTGTGGGGGGGGTGCGGGTTGCACCTCCCCATCCTGCTGCACCCCCACCCCACTGCACCCCCTGACACAGCTGGGGGGGGTCAGGGAAAGCCCCCGCACGCTGGCTGGGGGGGTCAGGCAAAGACCCCACACCCTGGCTGGGGGGGGGCTGCTGTGGGGTGCATCCCCCCCCCCCCCCCCCCCCCCAAAGGGGATTTCCAGTGTAAGGAGACTGTAACAGTGCTGGGACCAAAATCTGGCCGGGGGCGCACTGGGGGGGGCTGTCAGCCCATAGCGCCAGGGCGAGACCTGGCACTTAGGGGGGGCTGCTCTGGGCCCCTCCCATCCTGCCTGCGCCCTGCCTGCACCGCTGCCGGTGGGGGGGTCCCAGAGCTGAGCCCCCCACAGCCCCTCAGTAAAGAGCTTCAAGCTTTAATTCATTATTGCTGCGTTTCCCTCGGCCAAGGCCAGCCCGGGGGGGGGGCCGGGGGGGCCAGAGCCAGACCATTACCCCATGGCCATGGGGATTCCCCCCCAAAGCTGGGGGGCATGGGGGGGGCCTGGCAGCAGCGCAGGCAGCCTGGCTCATATTGCTTTGGAGAAAAAACAGAGCAGGGCTGGGAGCTGCTGACACCCTGGCTGCTGCCCCCCCCCCCCCCCAGATCCCCCCCTCCAGCAGCAATGAAACCTCAGGGCTCATCCCCAGCCCCCCAGGGCCGACGCTGCTGTTAGAGGAGAGGTTGGGGGGCTGCTCCTGTCATCCTTAAACAGCCCCGAAAAGGGAAAAAATAAAGACCATAAAAGCTCCCCCCACCCCGCGCAGGAAGGAAATATTAAAATGGAGTTAAGTTAAACCCCTGCGTGTCCCCCCCCCAGCAGCAAAGCCACCCTCAGCCGGAGTGGGCAGGGGGTACGGGGGGGCCCTGCCTGCGCGGCAGGGGGTGCGGGCAGCGTGGCGGCGTCGCCGGCATTGGCACCGCTGTGCCGCTACTCCAGGAGGTCCTGGGGAGAGATGGGACCCGTCACCCACCGGTGTCCCCTACCCGGGTCCCCATCCTGCCTCCCCACAGACCCAATGGGGCAGGGTGGGGGGGTGTCTGGGGGGGGTGGGATGCTGCAAGCCCCGCGCTCACCTCGTCAGAGTCATCGTGGTACCCGCCCTTGCTGGCCGGGGTGCCCGGGTCCAGCGCGTCCAGCCCCTCCACGCCGTTGGCCTCAGCATGCTGCCGGAGGACAGAGTAGCGATGGACCAGGAACCTGGCAGGAGCAGAGATGGGGGGGGGGACGACACAGGAGGTGACTGCACTGCCCCACACCTCCAGCCACCCCCCCCCAACCCAGGGACACGTTCATCCTGCAGGGAGCAGAGCCGAGCCGGGGTGTGTGGGCGCTGCGCAGCCTCTCCATCACGAACAGCCCGGGGGGGCGGGGGGGGGTTGCGGAGAGATGTGTTCAGTGCTGGGCCCCTCCCTCCCAGAAGGACCTGGGGGGGCTGGAGCGTGTCCAGAGAAGGGCAGCGGAGCTGGGGAGGGGTCTGGAGCCCCAGGCTGCTGGGGAGCGGCGGGGGGGGGGTTCAGCGGGGGGGGGGCCCCGGGAAGGGGGGGAGGGGCCGGCCAATTCCGGGGGGTAGGTTGGCCCTGGGGAACAATTCCTTCCCCAAAGGGCTGTCAGGGGCTGGAAGGGGCTGCCCAGGGAAGGGGTCGAGTCCCCGCCCTGGGGGGATTTAACGCCGGGCAGGGCGGTGCTGGGGCCAGGGTTTGGGGGTGGGATGGCGGGTTAGGGGAACGGTTGGCTGGGGGAGCTTAAAGGGCTTTGCCAATGCAAAGGATTCTCTGAGATCGGGGGGGAGCATCCAGCCATGGCTCAGCTCCTCACCTGCCCCCGCAGACGTATTTCTTGATGAGGAGGACTCCAGCCACGGCGGTGACAAGGAGCACGGCCACCACGGCCAGGATGATGGGGGTGGAGCTGGTGGACGCTGCCTGCAGGGAGAGGAGGAAGATTCCAGAGTCGCGGGGCTACCACCGTCCCCCCCCAAACACAACCAGCACCCTGGGGGGGATAAAAGCCACGACGTCCACGCAGCACCCAGCCAGGACTGAGGCAGGCAGGAGGCCCCATGCAGGTTTAGGCAGGACAGCCCTGCCCAGCACAGATTTATTGGTCCACGGGTAGGGGCAGGGGATGGCCCAATGCCCAGAGCCACCAACGCGCCCGGCCAGCGTCACCATCACCTACCAGCTGGCTGGGGTTGAGGAAGTTGCTGGTGCATTTCTTCTTCATGTCCGTCTCCTTCCGGCTCGGGCTCTCTCCTCCCAAACACTTGTCCCCAGGGATTTTCCGGTACCTGGAGATTGGGAGGTGACACCTGGTGACCCCACAGCTCCCGCAGCTGCTTCCCAGGGACAGTCAGCCCCGATCCAAGGCGATGGGGCAGGATCTGTCCCTGTTGGACACAGGGTGAAGGATTCCCTGGGGATTTGGGGTTTTCACCCTATTCCTCCCTAACCCTGGCTCCAGAATTGACACCGGCCAAGCTTTACCCGCTGGTCTTGAGCAGCTCCCGTCTGCCGTAGAGGCAGAATTCCAGGTCATGTCCCTTCAGCTCCGGCTGCTCCACACAGACAGACTGGTTCTCCGGGCGGTAGTAGCCAAAATCGCTGAGGGAAAAAAGGGGGAAAATAGATGAGACCCCACTGGGCAACCGAGCGGGAGCCGGGCTAAGGGAGGGCGACATCCAGCCCGAAATGGGGGCAGGAGGGGGGAGATGGGAAGATGGAGGCTACCAGAGGAAATCCTCCAGTGTGCAGGGACAGACGGATGGCTGCTTGGTCACCATGTAGTCCCGGCCGTTCTGGCACACGGAGGACTTGCGGAGACGCCGGTATTGTTCCTTGTAGCCCAGTATGCAGCCGTCGCTGGGGTCACTGGGATTGCTGGAGTGGGCCAGCCAGATGGTGTAGTCCTTGTCCTCGCCTGCGAGGGAGAGAGGGCTCAGCGGCACGGCCAAGGGTTTCCCCAGGGGACGGCACCACCATGGCAGGACGCTGCTCCGGGGGGGAAGCAGCCTGGCACGAGCCATGGGCAGGGCATGGAAACCCCGACCGCTCACCCCGACACACTGTCCCCAGGGTGGGGACCAAGGGCCAGGAGCCCCTGGCACAGACCCTGCTAGCATCACCCGCACCGAGGTCTGGGGGCACGAGTGTCCCCCAGCCCAGCCCTGGCTGTCCCCAGCCCCGGTTGTCCCTGGCCCCTGGCTGTCCCTTGTCTCAGCTGTCCCCAGCCCTGGTTGTCCCTGTTCCCAGCTGTCCCTGGTCCCCAGCTGTCCCCATCCCCGGCTGTCCCTGGCCATCCCCATTCCTGGTTGTTCCCGGTCTCAGCTGCCTCTGGCCCTGGTTCCCGGTGCCCTGGCCTGGTTGTCCCTCCCTCCATCCCCATCTCTGGCTGTCCCTGGTCCCTGGTTGTCCCTGGTCCCCGTCCATCCCCATCTCTGGCTGTCCCCGGTCCCTGGTTGTTCCTGTTCCTGGTTGTCCCGGTCCCCGGCCCCGGCGTCCCCCCCCTGGCTGTCCCCCACCCGGCCCCGGCAGCTCTCACAGGTCCGCGAGCAGCTCGCTGAAGTCGGGGCCCACTTGCGGGAGTGGAAATTCTCCCGGAAGCCCCAGACGCTGACGTTCATGGAGCGAGCCCCCGGCTCGGATGCCAAGCCAGTGAAGAAGATGGGCTCCTTGGAGAAAGTGTACTTGTACCAGCACTGCCCTTCGTCTGTTGAGAACCTGGCAACGTGAGGGGCCCATCAGTGCCCGGGCAGCACCTCCCACAGCACCCCCCCGTCCCCCTCCGCAGCAAGGGGAGCCTGCGCATACTCGATGACGTTGACAGGCTGGCTGGTGTGCTTGATGGCGACGATGAGACCGCCCGAGTCCAGGATGGCGTAATGGTGCGGCCCCTCCAGCATCCGCGCCCAGGTGTAGCCCCCGTCGTCCGAGATGTAGACGTCGGGGCTCATCACAGAGATGGCCCCCCCAACGCTCCCTGGGAGGGGGGACAGCATGAATGGTGGGGACACACACACATGCAAACACGGTCTCTCTGTCCCCGCCACCCGCCCCAGTGAGGCTCAGTACCGTGGGCGATGACGATGCCGACGGCGTTGGGCTCAGAAAGGGGAGCCATGGGGACATTCAGCTTCTGGGAGATGCTGTAGGAGGCGTGGATGTGGAGGCTGCACTGCAAGCGCGAGAGGAGAGCCCGTCCAGGAGCCCGCGGGGACCGGCAGATTCACCCGTTAATTCCCAGTGGGTGCTGGAGAGCATCCCCAGGACCCCCCCAGCCTGCCACGCAGCCCCGTGGTGCGACCCACAGCCCACACACAGCTGGGCCCATGCCCTCAGCATCCCTGGCGGGAGCTGCAGAATGGATTCGCTCGCCCCCGAGCATCCCCTTGGCAGAGCCGAGACAGAGGGTACCCAGGGGGAGGGCACCGGGACCCCCTTGGCAGGGGACAGGCCCACCTCTTCCTTGCTCCTGGCCGTGGAGTCGCAGGTGGTGTTTTTGGGTTTCCTCAGTGGCACCCACTCCCCACCACGGTCAAAAGTGATCACGGACTGGATGGAGTTGTCTGGTGGGAGGAGAAGGAGGAAGAGCTGACGGGGTTGGGAGGATGCTCAGAGCATCCTCACCCAGCACAGGGTCACGCTCCCCTCCAGCCCCGCCCCAGGACCCAGATCCCATCCCTGGGGAGGCAGAATCCCAGTTTTGGGCAGGGGGGACGAAGACGTGGCCGCCCACCTTCGGAGAGGACGCTGGTGATGTAGATGCCCCGCAGGGAGGTGACGTTGGTGAAGTCGGTCTCCCCGCCGGTGGTGGTGTAGAGGTGCCGCTCCAAGGACTTGGAGTAGACGATGCCGCGGTCGTCGGAGGTGTAGATGGTGCCAAACCCCGTGTCTGCAAAAGGGACCCAGGGGCAGCAGTGAGGGGGGGGGGCTGCTCCCACGGGGCCATCACAGGCTGGCGTCGGCACCAGCGAACCCCCCGGGGTGTCTCGGGAAGAGAAGAAACCCTTGAGTGCTGCAAAACGGACCCGAGAGTGGTCACGGTCCCTGTGCACTGCAAACCGGAGCAAGCAGCCTGCTAATTAGCGATGCCTTAATGAGAAAGTCCTTCCTCCAAGGCACAGCACAGCTACCGCTGCGTGGGGAGCCCCGTGCTGCAGTGAGGAGCTGGCTGGCTTGCTTGCTTGCTTGCAGAGAGGTTTCCAGTTGTCCCCAACCCCAGGACGTGTCCCTGTCCCCATCAGACACAGCCCGGTCCCACTCACCGCCCGGCTCGTCCACGTGCATGAACACCAGGTCGTCGTTAGCGGCCAGGATGGAGTAAAACTGCTCATGCCCGACGGAGGGGAGCTGGGCCATGTTCCAGGTCTCGCCTTGGTCGAGGGAGACGTGAATGCGCCTCGTGTTGCCCTGGGGAACCAAAGCATCATTGTCCTTCATCCTCCTTGCAGGGAGAGGAAGGGGGCGCCGGGGAGAGCCGGCTCACCCCTGCCTGCTCCCCAGCAGCACCGGGAATGGGGGACAAGGACCTTCTCTGTCATGACGGAGGCAAAAAGAAAGCGTCCTCCCAGCCCGAAGGAGTAAATCTTGGTGCCGATGACCTTGAAGGCTTTACCGAAGTCGGAGGTTTTCTTTAGCTCCAGTAACCCCAGATCAGCTTCTTAAGAAGAAGGGACGGTGGATTAATGAGCCTGGAGCTGCCTCCAGCTTCGTCAGCCGCCATTGGAGCTGAGTGTCCCCAGCTTCCCAGCTCAGGGTATTCGCAGCTAATCCCAGCTTTTCTGCTGGGACCACCACCACGCTCTCTGCAGGGTCCCCAAAGTCACGGGGCCCCCAGAGATGTGACTCAAGATCGAGAAGTACTTACTGCAGGAGTTGTTCAGGTAGGTGGTGAAGAAGATGGTGTCGTTCGCACCCCTGGGGAAGAGAAAGGAAAGGGGGGGGACAACACACCCTAGAGCAGGTGGGACACGGTGGCCCAGGAGGCCACCACCCACAGATCCATCCCTGGCTGTGGCATCGCTCTGAGTGGGTGTTCCCCTGCCTGCTCAGGCTGCAATCAGGCACCCCCAAAATCACTTCTCCCCCTCACAAAGCAGGCAGCCACTCACCACTTGGCCAGGCAGACAGCTTTGTGGATCTCCTCCCACTTCTCTCCAAAATCCCTGGAGACCCAGAGGCCATTCTGTAAGAGCCAAGAGGTTGGTTATGGCTGACACACCCCCACCCCCCAAACAGCCTCCCCCCAACTCTGGGGCTGCAAATCCCCATTCCCAACCCCATCCCCCCTCCATCCTGGAGCTGCAGGCATCTTCCGGGCATGGGGACGGAGCCCAGGACATGACAGCGGCCACGATTCAGCTCATCTTAGGGAATCACCACCAGGAGCCTTCTCCATCCCCAGCCAGGGCCCCATCCCGGCTTCCCGGCCCTCACCTCGGTGCTGAGGGCCAGCAGGTAGTCCGAGTTTTGGGGGTGGTAGGTGATCTGCACCAGGGGATGGAAGGGCAGATCCGTCTGGACAAAATGCTTGGCGAAATCAGATGAGCGGAAGATCCTGCCGCCGCGGCTGCCGCCGGAGACGTCGCCTGTCAGGATGACCTGGGTGCGGGGAAGGAGGGGGCTCGGCTGTGCCGGGAGCTCCAGAAGAAAAACCTCAGCAAGCCCGGGATGGGGGGCTGCTTGGCGTGGGGTGGGGGTCCTGGCTCGCTGGCATCCCGCCACGCTGCCCCCTCCTACCTTTCCCGAGTTCTCCGGGCCGATAGCCATGCCGAACTCGGTCCGGATGAAGGTGTGGTTGATGAGGCTGGTGATGTCCTTGAAGGTTTTCCCATAATCCTCACTGGAAGGGAGGAATTGGCACAGCCGTGAGCCGATGCAGGGCCTCGGGATGGCTCCCAGCCCACCCCCCCATGCGTGCCGGTCCCCAGTGTGCCACCCGCGGGGTCCCCAGCGCCAGCAGGCAGGGGGGGGCTCACCTGCGGTAGAGCTTGGACTGCCCAAAGCTCATGATCACCAGCGGCACCTGGAACGTTGTCAGGACCAGGATGACCTGGGCAGGGAGAGGCGGACAAGGCAGGGTCACACCCGGGGCTCCAAGGCCCCCCCAGCCATCACCCCCCCTCCACCCCCCCAGGAGAAGGGCTGTTCCCCCCGCGGACAGTTGCTGCTCCAGGTCCCACCAGCCCTGCAGCCCCTCAGGCACAGGAGGGGGCCACTACTGTCCCCCTGAGTTGGGACTCACAGCTGCTCTGGGAGGGAACCCCCCACCGCCCCCCAGGACCCCCCAGCGCTTACCCCCGTGCTGTCGCCCACCCAGGAGAGTGACATGGAGCCGCTGAGGTCCTCGAAGATGCACTGAGAGGGAAGAGATGGTGGAAGTGCTCCTGCAGTCACAGGGAACGAGCAGCGGACCCCCCCACCCCCCCAGCAGGGCAGGGCTGCAGCCACCCCACGGCCGCCCCCTCCCAGGGGACACCGGAGTCCCGGTGCCTTCCCTTGGCAACCCCCCCCCCCGCCCAGAGGGTGACACTGACCTGTCCCCATGGCACACGGGTGGCAGGAGGGTCCCCTCTGCACCACTTGGCCCCCCTTGAGCCCCCCACCACCACACCAAGCTGGGACCCCCCCAGATGCTGGAAAAGGCTCCCAGAGCCGCCCCATCTCGGGCCATCCCGCCTGGAGCAGGCTACCTACAAGCCAGAGACCCCCCAGTGGCACTGGGGAACACTGGTTTGGACTGGAGCAGTGCCTGGGAGAGGGCGGGGGGGGGGGGGGGCGGTTGGGGACACGGGTGGGGACCCTGGGGACGGAGCTGCCGGCAGGAACCCCCCAGCATGGCCATGCCCATTGCCCAGGGAGTGAGGTGGCAGGGAGGGGGCCCCGCGGTGCGGGAAGGAAACATAGATGGGTGCGGGACCAGTCAAAGGACTGGTCAAACTGGGCTGGCAAACCCACGGCCGCCGAGCGGCAACTGGCTGGGCCGGCAGAGCGGGCGCAGCCGGCGGCCGAGAGCCAGCAGATCCCGGCCCCCCCCCGAGCCCCGGGAGCGGCGCCAGCCCCGGGTTTAACGTTCAACCCGCAGCCGCCGGGGACAAGGTCAGGATCCCCCTGCGCGGCCGGCCGGCTGTCTGTCTGTCTGTCCATCTGTCCTTCCACCCTGCCTGAGTCCATCTGTCTGTCCATGGGGGCTCAGGGCAGGGGGAGGGTCTCTGCTCCCTGCTGGGGGGTTAAGGGGGGCAGGGGGTGCTCTGCCACCCACCTGCTGTCAGGCTGGTGTCTGTCTGTCTGTCCGTCTGTCACTGCTCATGGAACCCATCCCACTGCAGCAGGTGCCTCTGTCTGTCTGTCTGTCCCTTGAGTCTCTGGCCCCAGGGGCAGGGCGTCTGTCTGTCCCAGGGCCGTCGGAAGGGGGTGTCTGCGTTGTCCTAGGGGACATAGGGAGAAATGTCTGTCTGTCTGTCCATCCAGGAGAGGTAGTGGGGGGATGCCTGTCTGACTGTCCACCCACGATATGTGTGTGTGTGGGGTGTGTCTGTGTGTCTGTGTGTCTGTCTGTCCGTCCACCCCGCCCCCAGAAGAAAGCACCTGCTCGCACCAGGCGCAGCCAGGGCACAGGGCGGGGAGCTGTCTGTCTGTCCGTCCGTCCAGCCCACAAGGCACCGGCTGGGGCGGCGCGGGGCGGGGGTGTCCGTCCGCCTGTCCCGGCCGCAGGGGGGAGGGGGGTGCCGGAGGGTCCCCGGTCCCCCTGGTAGCTACCGGGGGTCCCGGTCCCCAGCCCCGGCGGCTCCCCCGGTGGGGCCTGTCCGGGCCCGCGGCCCCGCCCGCCGCCGCCGCCGCCATCCCCCCACCACCGCCGCGGGGGGGCCGAGCCCGGGCCCGGGGCCGCAGCCCCAGCGCCACCCCCGCCGCCCCCAGCGCCAGCCGCCCCCCCCGCCGTGGTTGGCTTCGGGAGATGTCGCTCCGGGACGCGACACACCTCCCCGGCAGCCCGCCCCGCCCCGCGCCTTCCGGTTAGCCCCTTCCGTTGTCAATCACCGCCCTCCTCCTCCTCTGATTGGCCGGCAGCGCTTGCACGATGGGTGCGAGACCGCCCTCTCTCTTTTGACCCCGGGCTCTAACCTACCCAGCGACAACCCTCTGATTGGCGGCGCGGCGAATTTCTGATTGGCTGAAGCGACAGGTAGCGGGGGCGCGCCGGGCCCGCCCCCAGCCCATTCATAAGGTGCAGGCGCCCCCGCGTGCGGGGACCCCGGCCCCAGCGAGGCGCGAAGCCCCCGGGCGGGGGGGCCCGGGGCGGGAGGCCCCGGAGGAAGGGGGGGGGGCGCACCCGGGTCCGGGTGTGCCCGCGGCAGGGGAGGGGGCACAGCTGGTGCCCCCCCCCCCGGTGTCCCTGGGCTGGCACAGGCAGAGCCGAGCGTTGTCGTGCCCGGTGACAGTTACACCCTGGCCCGTTGCACAAGCGCGCCCGGGGAGCGTCGGTTGGTGCAATCCAGTGAAGCAACAAACAGCCCGGCAGCCCCCGCACCCCGGAGAGGGGAGGGCTCCGCACCCCCGGCCCCATGGAGGGTCCTCCCCAGCCGAGGACGGGGCCATGGGGAGAAGGGGCGCGGGCGCCTGGTGCCTCCAGCTTCGCAGCGGGGGATTAAACCTCCCACCCCAGCCCCATGGAGCTGCAGGCCCTCGTCTTTCTGCTTTTGCAAAAAAGGGAATTTTCATTCTACTGCTGCATCATCCTTCCGCCTCGACGAAAGCCAATCTACGTGTTTGATGTGTGAAAGATAAGGACACCCCCCCCTCCTGCGGCATGGCCCAGCTACCCCCAAAAAGCCAGGGCAGGGGCAGGTACTGGCCAGCCCAGGGGACACGAGCTCCTGCCTTTGGGGTCACCTGCCCGGGCAGAGCTTGAGCCCTTCCCTCGCCAAGACTCATCAGATAAGGAGCACAAAGCCTCGATTTTTTCGCTCACAGAGGAGCCGCTCTCATGCGACGCTGCCACCAACAAACCATGTGATGAGGGCAGGGCACAAAGGCCCATTTTCTGCCGAGCGCCACATTGGGAAGAATTAGCTTTTTGTGTTTCCTAGGACACAAACAAACCCAGAAAGGGCACGGCCTCCCAGAACAGCGGGGTTCTTCATGGGGCAGGGTGGTTTACAGCAGCTGGGACGCCCACCGGCCTCCTGCCCAAAGAAAAGAACATGACTGAGCTCGAGCTCCGGGGCGATGTTAAAGCCCTGGGACGATCTGAAGCGCCGAAGCACATTAAGAATAAAGGGCGCTGTTATCTCCCATGTACACAAGAGCAACCCCAGTTTCACTTACGGGGTGGTTTTACGAGGGTGACACTCAGGGCGGTGCCCTGGATATCATCCTGGCCTGCTGGATGTTCAGGATGGGTGAGCTCCCACGCTGGAGCCGCCTTCATCATTGCCTCAAATTAATTTCAGGGATGAGGAGCGGCGCAGAGAGTGGGTTACGGCGCTCCAAAGCTGCGCAGGCAGAGCCGAAGTCAGGCTCCTTTCCGCCCACCCGAAGGAAGGTCTCCCCAAAGGGTAAGTCCATCAACTCATTATTTGTTACGTTTGCTCTTCTGCCTGCAGGTATAGGTCGTACTCAACCCATACCACAACCTCAGGCATCGCCTGATGATCCAATTTGTTTCCTTTAGGCCATTACACTAAGAGGGGGAAACTCACAGCAGAACTCCTGAGAGGACTCCAGCTCTTGGCTGTTCTGAAAATCGAGGTTATCCAAGGACTGATCTTCCAGCCGTGAAGACCTGGCTTCCCTCCCTGCATCCGTCTGGCAACAGCAAGAGAGGGAAAAAAAAATGAATAGGATTGGCATTTCCCCTTCCGCCAAAGGTAGGGGCTGGCAGGCGTGAGATCAGCCGCAGTTTGCTGCGACCATTCGGCTTTGCCAAGCGATGAAGCGCCCGGCAAGGTGATCCCTAGGGCTGAACCAAGAGGAAAGTCACCATTTTAATCAAATGTCCACGCTGGAAACATCCTCACGTGCCAGGGCAATCCCCCTCCCGGCAGCAGCACAGGCCACGGCCATCTCTGCCACAGCAGGCAACGTTTTGTTCAGGGTAAAACCGTTTAATTTCTCAAAATAGGAGAGCGCAGAGCAGCCTCCGCCGCCTGCGAACATTCCCAGAGAGCAAGCTGCCAGGGGCCACAGCAGAGCCAGCTTTCCAGCCCCTGAAGCTGCACCGGCCACGCAGGCATGATTTTGTAGGAAAATACTTTGCTAATCTCATCTTATTCCCTTATCAGGGAACGATCTTGAATTCTCAGGTGCTATTTTGAGGACAAGGAGAGCAAGAACGAGAAACAAAAGCAACAAACACTGTGGAAGCGGGTGAGCAGAAGTTTGCTGGTCAAAGTGAGACTGCAAAATTAAGCAGTACCTGCGCGCAATTTTAGAGGCAATGGGCTGTCCCGCTAACGCCCAGGCCTATTCCCATGTGGTTGTTGTTCAGTCACAGTCATTACGGGTGTTTCCAGGCTGCCACTATGGATTTGCTCCCTAGGAAGGAGGCAGAGCTCCAGGCAAGGCCTTACGGACAAAACCGGCTGGAGAAGGACACGGGGAAGGCACCAGACAGCTCTGAGCAGATCTAAAAATCTCATATTTTCCGCCCGCTCCCAAGACTCGAGTGAAATTATACCCAAGGCCTCCTGATGTGATATTGTCACACTGTCCACGAGAGGGAGACTTGCTACTGCCACAGCCGGCAAGAACCGCAGAGCCACACGGCACCGCCAGCGCCGCAGTCCCGGCCGGCGCAGATAGCAGCAGAGCTTGCCCTCATCTGCCCCCCAATTTTGCTCTAACTGGTCCCATCCCCGCTGACCTCTGCGACGAGGAACCCAGCACAGAGTAACAAAATGATTTATTCTCATTTCCTCTTATTTTAGAGATCAGTTATGTACAGAAACTGTAAAAAAACCTCAAGAGCCTCCAAAGAAGAGCAATTACAGATGCTGCCAGAAAATAAAATCACAGGTACTGGAAGGAACCGAGAGTCAGTTCGCTTTGATCGGGGCGGGGGGGGAATGAGCCTTTGAGGGAATCTCTCTGTTTTTCAAATATCCTTGATGACCTCTTCAAGCTCCTCTTTTGTGTACATGTGGAACTTCATCCCCGGCTCCACGGTGGCAAGCTGAAAGAGAAGGAGCAAGGGGTTAAGCGCGCCTGCGTGTGCGAAGCGACAGCACGGGGCAGGGAACAGCGAGCAGCCGCAGCGACGGAGCAGCTGTTCCTTCTCGGCTGCCTGATCTGCCAGCCCAGCAAGATCATTCCACCCCGTAACACGCTCTTTGATTCCCTAAAATAGCCGCCTGCCGCAGAAATAGCTTTTAATTGACTCAGTCTCCTCATAGTAGCAGCAGCAGGGAATGTCTACTGGGAGCACGGCTTCTGCTTGCTGGGGAAAAAGACCCCATTAGTACGAGTCCTTCGTCAAACACTCTGCGGAGGGAGGCAGTTCTTGCCGCAGTTCAGCGTGGCCCTCAGCAGAAGTGCCTCTCCTCCTCCAGCAACCAACCAAGGGTACAAATCCCAGCTCGTTACGTGCCTTAAGAGAACCCAAGGTAGCCAAAGGCTCAAAAGGGGCTGAGCATTAGCTCGGGGGAACTGAGGCAGAGGCAAACCTGCATTTTGATCACCAAACACCGACACTAAGCAAGCCGTGGTGCACCCTGCAGCTGCCCGGTGCCCTGTACAAGCGGGCCAAAGAGATCTCTTCCAAGGCGAAGCCCAAGGGACAAAGCTGGGGGACAACACCCATCGCCCTGCCCCTTTGCCAAGGGCAGAGGGAGGCGGTGGCCAGGGCAGACAGCTGAGCCGTTTCACAGGGCGAGCACCAGAACAGGAGATACTTTAAGAATGGCAAGACTGGAAGAGGAATGTAAGCGGGACTTTCGTTCACACCTAGCTCAGCGGCGCGAGAGCCCGAGATGCGCAGAGCTGCCACGGGCAGGCGAGGCAGAAAGCTGCAGGAGCTAGCGGGGATGCTCCGGACCTCGCTCGCAGGCACCCCCCGGCACCAGGCACCATTACCTTTACTCTTAAGGGATCAAAGTGTTTGGTTGCCGTTAGCTGAAGGAAAGCTGCAGAGAGGGTCCTGGCAAATCCCAGAGCTCTTCCTAGGCTTCTCTGCTTGCAAGGTCACCCGTAAACCAGCATGAGATGGTGCTTTTGGGGTAGAGGGAAGGTAGCCACAAGCCTTTTTCAAGGAGAAATGTCCCAAACACTCAGCCTGAGAGCCCCTGACAGCCCAGGTTTTATCTGGCATTCTCAGACAAGCCAGAAGCGCTTGCAGGTGCCACTTTAGGCCCCTCGAATCACCTGTACAGGCGCTGACCTGACACTAGATCCAAACGGGCTGGACAACACACACAAATCCACCCTGAAAGCCAAACTCAGAGGCACCAACTGCTCCGCTTTCCCACGCCTGCTCGAACCTGTGCCTCATCTCCTCCCTACAAACAAAAGCTTTACTCAACTATTCCCTTACAGGCTTTACAGGGAAGTAATTAATTAAAAAGCACAACATTTGTTTAAGGCTCCTGACCTTTGCTGCCAACGGATTTAACCCTTCCATGACCACCCCTTCTCTTTGTTGCTAGATGGCAAGGCCCATACAAGAGGGGGAAGTGGGCGAGGGTAAATAAACCTGAGCACCGCATACCTCGACAAGGCTAGAAAGCAAAAGCAGCTACTTCAGGTAGAAGATTTTCAGCCAGAAGGGTGCCTTGAGAGACCTTTTAATCCTCAGCACATTCTTCTCATACTTAACCCTGATACGATTCCTCAACACGTTCAGAGCTTTGCCAAGCACAGTTAAGCCCTGTTAAACGGGGACATGACATAAGGATACTGTACACGCTCCTCTGCCTCAGTTTCTTTGCACTGTACTGCAGATCTTCCAGAAGAGACCTGAAGCTGATCAAGAGTGGACTGATTGGTGCGGGTGGGGAGCGCATCTGGGGAAGCAGATTTCAGCCAGCCAGCATCGCTTCTGGACACAGCATCTAAGTTTTCAGCATGCTGTTGGCCCTTTATTCCACAAAGAAAGCTGGTTTATCATGTCAGAAAGGGTCCCCAGCAGCAGTATTTAATAAAAAAAAAAAATGGGGTGCATGCTTTTAGGCTGTTTGGGAAACGGGTTCCCAGCGCTCAGAGGAAAGGAATGGGAGGATGGCAGGAGGAGAGCAGCTCAGGAGTTGGAACGACATGATTTGAAAAGGTCTAGTGTCTCATAACCAGCCTGAAATAGAAGCAAACTCTATACCCTAGCCTTGCTCATCATCTATCCATTATCACCAACAAACTGGAAGGGTTTTTTTACCTTTGCTACGTAAAAAGGAGCATTACAAGCCTTAATGAGCAGGGTCTAAGGGGACAGGTACCACTACATTGTGGGAACCTCCGAGAGCACTGCATGCTTGGGTCAAGCTGAGCTCCTCCAGCCCAGCCGCTTGTGGGCAAAAGCCGGAGGTTCAAGGAGCACATTGGCTGCTGGAGGCTTCACCTCTGTGGTCCTCCTGTCCAGCAGATTTTTGGCATCATCCCAAGACTGAATATAGCAAGTCCAGAAGCTGTATAATTTTCATTCCTTCTAATATTACAAGTACCAGGGAAAAAAAGAATGGCTAAACCCAGGGGAAGAAAAAGCGATCCGGTTGGCACGATAGGTTCCCGCTGGCTGACTCGGCCTGTGTAAGGTCAGGGGGGGCTCCAGGGAGCCCCACGAGAATCGCTTCTGCCAGCACTCGTGGATTAGCCAGGCAAAAGGGCCAGACTGCATGCCTATAGGAGTCAAAAGAAAGCTCCAACAGTTCCAATGTGCCACAAGTAACACACTACGATGGGTGGTTCGACAGCGCAAGAACATCTGCAGCCAGGCAGCCGTTGGTTTGGGAAGTCCTGAAGTGCCCCACCAACTCATTCCTTGCTCTAGAAGCAGAGGCAACCCTTCTCTCCAGAAAGCAAGCACTCAGCTTTCTCTCCCAGACCTTTAAAATGCAAGACGCTACTGAAACCCTCGCTGCGCAGCTGGCAGGATTTGCACCGCGGAAGCAAAGACTCCAGGTGGCGCACACTTCTGGCTGCAAGCCACAATCCCACGCTGCTCACGGCGGTGCCGTTACCTCAATGTTGGTTGCGTTCAGTTTCTCCTCCATAACTTGTTTCAGGATGACGAGGGAAGATTTGATTGCTTCTTTCAGGTCATTGACTGTAAAACAAATCACTCATTAATTGCATTGTTGACGCTCAAGCGAGTGCTCATACGTTACACCCCTTTGACTGCGAAAGCGTGCTGCTCCCCCTCTCACTCTTCTCAAATCCTTTAAGCTGCCACTGGCAGCAAATTTAAAAGCTTATCAAGTTATCTACAGCATCAACAAGAGATCAAAGCGCACTGTTCAGGCAGGACAGTGACGATGGCCAGGATGGCGACTTTCTGCTTCTGTATAACTTTTTTTACAAAGCTTAAGAACTGTTAATCCGGGCACACAAACCTTACTGTCAGGATGAGGACACGAGGGTCCTTTTCCCTTCACCAGTTCCTGTCTATCAAGCAATTCCCCCCCAACAAGCTCCAGTGGGAGCTCCGAAAAGCCGGACTCCCTCTTGGCAGAAGCCTTCATGCTTTAATCACATAAATCCCTGCATGAGGGGGAACTAGAGCCAGAGGGCTGTGCAACATTCAGAGCGTGACAATAGCTGGGTTTGCAGTAACTTTGCGCTCGGATGATGCCACAGAGCCCAGGACTTGGGACAATTCTGCTAGTGAACAGATGAAGTTGTCAAGTCTTAGGCTGGAAGTCTTCACAGCAATCAACGCCATCAGTCGTGCTTTTCATTACAGCATTTGGTTTCTTGCCACACAAAATGGTGGTAAGAAACCTCCCTCATGGAGGGAAGAAAGTTTCTATTTAATATCAAATAGGACCAATACTTGCAGCGCAAAACTCATTCACTTCACTGGCTTAACAGGTCTGGTGAAACGAAGCCACTTGCTTTTTAGCTCCTTACACTTCAGGCTGCATCCATGCTGAGCCCTGATGCTGACCGGCAGCGTTCATATAGCAGGTCTTTTATTTATAGAGTACTTCCTGACATGGGCTTAATTATCACCCGCTGGAGGCAGAGACCGGCATCTCAGACGCCAGGCTCGTGTTCCAGCTGCAGCCTAGGGGGAAGCTGCTGGTCGTAGTACTCCTCCTCGCAGAGATCCTCACCCAGCAGCTCAGCACCAACATCTACTCATGGGATCAACTGCCAAGGACCGAGTCCCACCCAGACAGGCTCACGCACCTCCTCTACAGGGCAAAAGTCATCTTACAAAGCACTCATTTGGGAAGGGAACTAGGGGATGCTTGTAGGTTGTGAGGTACCTCTGTAATTTGTGAGATGTCAACCCCAATCCAGCCTTTTACCTTATGGTAAACCTCCTGCAGAGAGCTCTGTGCACCTTCTGAGGCAGAGCCAATTGCTCTGGCGTCGCACTGAACAAATGTCCCCGAAGGGTCCATGTGAAACCTGCAGGAACACGGGTGAGAGAGCGCGAACAGCCGCTACGCCCCGTCCCGTGGCACCCCAAGGGCTTTCCCACCAGACCCACGGCGCTCCCCAGAGCTGCCTGCATGGCTCAGAGCTTGGGGAAGAACGAGGGCTCCTCAGCAGTGACAGCCACCTGCAGGGCAGGGCTCGCAGCAGCCCCTCGCTGCATCCAGCCTCCTCTCTTAGGCCCAGTGGCCTTGAGGGGCTGCTGCGACCAGCGCAGCAGCAGGTCTCTCCTCCTGGCACGCAGAGGGGGAGACCAAGGTTTGGGGCCAAAGAGTCACCTACAGCCCACACTGGGCTGGTGAGCTAGGAGGAGAGCTATACGCTCCTGACGCTGCCCTCCATACTCACAGCAGAATCATTTTCCTTTTTATTTTCCTCCTTATTTTACTTCTTTTTAATAAAACCAACAAGTCTTCACTACTGCTCCTGGGAGGGAGATGGTGGGGAAACCTTATTGGGCTGGCTCTGCTGAGCCGTTCCCACCTCCGGAGGCTGAGTGTTTGAGTTCAGGTTACAAACGCTCCACCACCTCCCCAAGGAATGTTACAGCAGGCTCCACATATTATGTTACCGGTGGCTCTGCTAGTCCTTTAGGGAAAGGTAAGAATAAACTCGGGAGGAGGAGAGCTTTAACACCTCCCTCCTGCCCAGGAAACCACATTAAAAAAAAAAAAAAGCTAGGATTCAGTGAAGACACAGCATTCTCTTCAACCCCGAACAAGCAGCCAGTGCTCAGGCTGCTGCAACCCATGCTTTGAAAGGAAGGGTTTAAAAAGCATTAACACACACAACAGGTACATAATGGGATAAACCCTAAGTGTTTGGCTTAAGTGAAATCCCAGAATCAAGTCATTAAAACGTCCCGGGAAGTTTCAGTAGAGGTTTTGTCTCTTCCCAAAGCTGGCCTGGATTAAGAAAGCCAAACTTACAGCTGGGGTCCCTTCTCGTCAACTCCTCCAAAAAGCAGCGCGACACCAAATGGACGAGACTGCAACAGAAAGGAGCCAACAGGTTAGGCAAGGCTGAGTGCAAAGTCAGAGGGAAGCCAGCAGCACCTCCCCAAGAGCACCCCCAGCACCGCACCATCGCCCCTGGGTCTGCATCCTCCTCCCCAAACTGCAGCGCCAGGTTGGACACAGCCTGCGTCACGCTCTCCACCGTCATGGTTTCGTTGTAGGTAAACCAGTGATTCTGCAGGGAAAGGGAAAAAAAAAAGAAAAAAGATTCAAATTATCACCTCCTTCCTAAAATATGACAAACCTGGATCGCTCACACAGCAGGCTGGAGCGATACCCTGCATCACCACAAAGATAACTTCCCTCCAGCCCCACCGGCAGCCGGGGCACAGCCCATTCAGCCGCAAGAGGGAAGCACCAGGAAGAGAGTGGGAAGTGCAGAACAAGCTGGAAAGTTTGTGCAGGGATCCCCCAGAAGCCTTGGGATGCCAACAGGGAAAATGCAAGGCCGGAGCACTTTATCCCAGTCTCTGTTTCTGAAGCAAGGGGGTTATCTGGTTCTCCAGAGGCAGGAGGAGTGCTGACATGCAAGAAAACTCCTCAGAAAAAGTCTTTGTTACAGCACTGAGATTTGTACCTGGAACCTCCGAGTACCTGAGGCACCAAGTAAATTTAAGGGGTAACAAATAGAACCAACACAACCAATCTTTTGTCAAAACAAAGTTAGACACACAGCCGCACATGTGTGCTGGAGCACATCTGCTGGTGCTAAGAGACCACTGGAGATCCTGCTGTAAGATTCCCACCAAATGTGCAATACCAAAGGAAAAAATAAGAATACAGGGGAATAAGAATACCTGTTTGTTCTGCAAAAGCCCCGTGAGGGAAGCTATGCTCCCCACAAGCCTCCCACTCCCCACCGGCTCCTTTCCTGTAACAACCAGCCTGTGCCAGAGACTTCAGAGATGCCCCCGAGACCAGCACTGCTGTTTTAAAAAGAGAAATGTCAAACCTTACCTGAGTCTCCACTCTTGCTTTATCAATTAAAGTCTTTGCATCGGCTATTAAGCCACTCATGGCACACCCTGGAATCAGAGGGGGAAAATGCGAGTCATTTCACCCATTAGTAGCGATGCACTCTTCCCCCAGACTCCCCAAAACCCACGGTGAAATACAAAAGGCCGCAGGGTAGAGCAGGTCCCTGCGTGGGAGCACACAGCAGCACCGCACCGCAGCTTGCTGCAACAGAAGGATGGGGTCAAAACAGATTTGCTCAAGAGCAAGGATGGACACGCAGATGAAGGACAGGTACGTAACCGTGTTCTCCCAGTCACTCCTCCCACCCACCCCAAATCCAAACCGGTTAAAGGAGCCACATTTGAGGCCTTCCAAGGGAAGCTAATGGACAGAAACACAACCTGCTTGGAAAGGGAACTCATTCACCCCCTCCATGGGGAGGGCTGGCAAACACATAGCCAGGGGGGATGCAGCAGGAGCCTCCAGCACAGATCCTGCTCCAGGAAAAGAGGGGCTGAATTGCAAGGCACATGGGAGGAGGAAATTAGACTCTTCAAGAGCTCCTTCCGTGACCCATGTCATCAGCAACATGGGTATTTTGGAGGTCCCCTGCTTTTCAAGGCGACATATTTGGTAATCAGCCCATTGCAGGCCCCCTCAGGGTGCAGGAGGCTGCTGCGAGCAGGGGTACAGGCTAACATTAGTGCTCCGAGGGAAACTGGCCTTGAGTCAAGCCTTGTGCAGTAATTCCCTGCCCTCCCAGATCTAAAATTGGGATGAGCTTTCATGAGGGAGGTCATTGAGGCAGGGGAGGGGGTGCTTCAGCTGCCTCTTCCTGCTCCTGTAACTATGTCCTGCTGGCCTGGAGCCTGGAAAACTAGTGACCAGGACCTGGTGTTCACTCGGAGGGATAAGAGTTCCCACTCGGCTCAGGGGAGCTGCCTGCAGGGAAGGGAAGCCCTGAAACACAGCTTCTAGAACTCCCAGGGGACAGAGTCTTACTTTATATATATATAGATATGTATGTATGTGTGTGTATATATGTATATGTGTACATATAACTCAAGGGATGCTCCTGGGGTTCTACCAGAGGGGCACCCAGAGCTCACTCCTTTCTCCTTATCTTGGCTTGTATCAGGAGTGGTGTGGCCAGCAGGAGCAGGGCAGGGACCGTGCCCCTGTGCTGGGCACTGGGGGGGCCGCCCCTCAACTGCTGGGGTCGGGTTGGGCCCCTCCCTCCCCAAAGGACCTGGAGGGGCTGGAGCGTGTCCAGAGAAGGGGGGGAGGGGGGCCCCGGGGGGAGCGGCTGGGGGAGCTGGGGGGGTTCAGCCTGGAGCAGAGGAGGCTGAGGGGAGCCCTCATCGCTCCCTACACTGCCTGAGGGGGGGGGAGCCGGGGGGGCGGGCTCTGCTCCCAGGGAAGGGGCGATGGGACGAGGGGAAATGGCCTCAAGTTGCACCAGGGCAGGGTGAGGTTGGACATGGGGACAATTCCTTCCCCAAAGGGCTGTCAGGGGCTGGAAGGGGCTGCCCAGGGAAGGGGTCAGTCCCCAGCCCTGGGGGGATTTAACAGCCGGGCAGAGGCGGTGCTGAGGGCCAGGGTTTGGGGGTGGGATGGCAGGGGTAGGGGAACGGTTCGGCTGGGGGGGTCCTAAAGGGCTTTTCCAACCCAAACGATTTTGTGATTCCTTACCTATGTGGGAATCAATTTCTACAATCTTCTCAATGCTGCTGGGTTCCATGAGCGGGGAGGTGATCCTCTTCTCCACAGCCAGGCAGACGCCCTCCGAGGTCTGGATCCCGATGGCCGTGGAACCAAGCTGGAAACCACCACACAGTTACCACTCGACACAGGGCCCAGCCACGACAGCTCACATAAATATAATCGGTGCAATGCTAATTTTGACTTGTATTATTTGTAGGCGTTTTGTTTTGGAGATAATTGCATCACCGACACAGAAACCCACCCGCAAGGCTTTGTGCACTGCATTTTAAATGTTACGACTTGGAAGTAGGAAACTGGAAAGGTTAAACCCATGCTACTTCCCAGCTGATTAGTTCATCAGAACCCAGCAGGGCTGCTGCAAATCACCAAGCTCCTCTGTGAGCAACATCAATTTTTACAGCTTAAAGCCTTATGAATTTAAAATGCCTTGTGAATTCTTCATTTGCAAGACAGAAATTAAATTTTAAAGCAAAAGAGGAGGATTTCACACAACGGCCTTAATTCTGATTGCATCTGTACTTCTGTCTTGGGCATTTTTCTTCCTATTAGCTCCTTTTCTCCCAAGCGTCCTCGTATCCACAAAATTTACAGCAGGAACAAGAGCATTTTGCGCACGTACCATTTTCCAGGCAGCAGCTCATCACCTGCAGCAGATTTTACCCTGGTTCTGCAGGACACCACAGCATCACCACAGCCAGGAGCAGAGCCGAGGCGGGGGGTCAGACCTCAAGGGCTCCCACCCTACCTTTCTCCCGGTACTTGCAGCTTTTCCACGCTGGGGAATTTACTGGAATAACCACCTGCAGCGTGGAGATGCTGACTCCAAATACCCAAATCAGACTACAGGGTATAATTTTAGCAGCAAGCTTCCCCACAGGCCGGGCAGCACTCATGGTTTAGACTTCACCGCATGCACTCATGGTTTAGACTTCACCCAACGCTCCCATCCTTTAAGCACGCAGCCCGCCACAGCGGCACACAAACCCCAAGGAAAGAAGGGACACCTGACATCATTCCAGATGTATTTTTGTTAACGAAGCTAGAGCACACCAATAAAAACTCCTCTCACGCCCCTAACGCAGGGGGCACCGCACATCACATGTCGCAAGAGCCACCTGAGCTGTGGCAATTCCGTCGGGCTGATCTGGAAGAGGGAAAAGCCAGCAGGCTTCTGTACGATTGTTCCTCTAGTAGCTGTGTTTGCAAGTATAAAGTCAGCATGGTGATCGACACCCTTCTGAGAGTTTCTACTTCCCAATGCTTTAATAAACATCATTATTTTTGGCCTCCTCATTTAAGTAGTGCTTCAACGAGCACTATTTCAACAAGGGGTACAGGGAAGATAAAACCAGCGCCCTCCTTTTCCCCAGTCCAAACACAGGCCTGCTCAGAGCTTCTTCGCTTGACCCGTTTCCCCCCCAAGTTCATAAACTTATTCCCAATCAACGCCCACACTGTCAGAAAGAAGAACATTTATCAATTAAAAACACTTAACACCCCAACAAGGCCATCTAGCTCTGCAGAGGTAGGTTAGTTTGCTCGTAACAACTTTTACCTTCAGGTTTTAAAATTCACCTGAGGAGAGGGTGACCCACTCCAAGCTGCAACAGCAGTGAGCTAAGAAAAGGAAAGCTGACCTAGGAAAAGAAAAATTGCCACCTTGGGGTTTTTTTTTTTTTGTTTTTTTTTTTTAAAAGGGACTCCATGTAAAGCCCATGGCCTGGAAGGGAAGCATTAGCTCAGGGAGGTGAAGCGAAAGCAGAGCGCTCCTCTGCTCTTAGATAAGTGTTTATGGACATGAAGTGCACGACGCGCTGGCAGCGTGAGCTTCTGCAGGCAGAGTCACAGTGTGCAGGCATCCAGCACCCCTCGCCTCGGCATTAGCTTTTAGTAGGTTTGATTTGGGGATTAGCATCTTTGGATTGTGTTTGGTTTGGGGATAAATTGGTTGGTTGAAGAGAGGGAGGGGAACATTCCCCGGAATTTGGGGGAAATTGATGGCTTTTGATTCTTCACAACCCATAAAAGAGCAGAGCTGCAGGAGGTTTGGCAGGCGGAAGGAATCGAACGCTGGCGTACGGTTCTCCTACTACAAACCGTGGGTGAAGGGCTGGCAAAGAACTGCCAGAGCAGTTGCATGCCGGAGCAGCGCCCACGAGGAAAGGCAGCAGCTCCTGCTCGGCGTTGCATACTGCCTTGGGAGCCGGCCAAACCCCGCCTCACCACAGAGCAAGACCAGAGCCCAGATGAGTAGAACCTGCCTGTTTTATTTCTAACAAAACCCAGGTTTGGGGTTTGAAAGAGCCCTTAACAACGCAGTTTGGCAACCAGACGGAGCTGACGATACCTTTATGGCCTCAATAGCATACTCCACTTGGAACAGCCTCCCCTCTGGAGAAAAAGTGTTCACACCCCTGCAAGAACAACATCAGAAATTGTGTAAAGGGCCGGAAATTGAAGGCTGACAAGAAATACAGCTCTTTATTCAAGAGCCATGGCAGGAAGGGCAATGCCAGCTGGGGACAGGTAACATGGGAGGGGCAGATGGAACACATCACAGCTTCGCTGGAGCCCCTCACCCTTGTGGCGAACACTTGTGGGGTCTGGATTCAGGATGCTTAGGGAGGAAGAGAACAAAAGGAACGCCAGCAGGCCTAGCCACAGGTCGGGAGGAGCTTTGTTTTCAGGGCACGCTTCCCACGGCGGGTGCTAGAAGCACGCTGCCTTCAGCCTCCAAACCGCCTGCCCTCTCGCTGCACCAGGAGACGGCAGGATTTTGTTTTACCAGCTCAAGCCTGTTCCTTTCACTGGTACAGCCCATTACATCCCGCCCCCCCGCTCCCCGCACACCAGCCCACCCTGACCTCCACTGCTCCTCCCCTCCCAGGAGGTGCCCCGGTCCCGTCCACCCCCCCATCCCCCATCCACAGGCAGAACCCTCCGAGGGATTTCTTAAAAGCCACCAGGTTGCAGGAGGGATTCAGCAAGATAAACTCCAGCCTCCTGGGACCCTCCCCAGGGACCCCGCACGCAGCCCCTCCTACACCGGGGGCCTCAGCGCCTTCCAACACTGGAAGCCCCCGGTCGCGCGGGACCGGCGCTCCGTTCCCCTGTATTTGATAAAAGCCGGCTCTCCAAAATATAAACAAAATAAAAACAGAGGGAAGACCCCGCTGCAGGGAGGGGGCGGCCGCGAAGCCAACGGCTGCACCAGCGCCCGGCGGGGGGGCCCCCAGCGGCCCGAGCGGGGCAGGCAGGGGGACGAGCAGAGCCCCAGCACGGCTGCGACCTCCCCCGCCAGCTCCTCAGAGCGGCCCCACGGCGGCGGGAGGCGACCCGGGCCCCGGGGGGGAGGGGTGACCGGCCGCAGGCCCGTGACTCAGCCGCAGGCCGCGGGAGGCGGGGAGGGCGCGGGTGGGCGGTGGCGGGAGCGGGAGGGCACTCACCGGTCGTATTCGGAGCGCGTGAGGAACATGGCGGCAGCGGCGGGGGGACGCGGCGGGGAGGGGGGGGAACCGGTGGCGGGAGCGCCGCTCTGCCCTCGCCGGGTGCTTCACCGCTTCCGGTCGGCCAGCCCACAATGCGCATGCGCCGCCCCGCCCCTTCCGCCCCACTCCCCCCCCCCCCCCCCTTCGCCTTCCCATTGGGCCGCACCGCCGGCCGTCTAGCCAATGGAAGAAAAGGGAGGACGGGCTCGGCGGAGAGGGGAGGGGAGGAGCGGTGGAGAGCGGGGATTGGAGGGAGCGCTGGAGGGGGCGGGGCTAATAGAAGAGGGCGGGGGCTGTGGGAGAGGGGGCGGGGCCTTTGTGAGAGTGGGCGGGGGCTGAGGGCACGGCCGGGGGTACCGGGGTACCGGGGATCGGGTCCCAGGGCACAGCCATCAGGATGCCCCAAGGTCCTCCGGGGCCGTGCCGGCCCCCGGTTCCCGGTGCGGTACCGACAGTCACGCTACCGGCCCCGACGGGGACTAACGCGACGGTCGGTACCGCACCGGGAACCGGGGGCCGGCACGGCCCCGGGGCTCCCCGTCCCGTTCCAGGGCTGAGAGCGACAGGGAGACGAACGGACACCCCTGGGGTGGGGTGGGGGGTGTTGCCCATCCCGCTGTGCCCGGGTCCGCCCTGGGCGGAGGGACCGGGGGGGGGCGGACCGGGGCGGGGGGGGGCGGACCGGGGGCCTTGCCGGGGGGTGGAGCGGTGCTGCCCGTCCCGGGGGCGGTGGGGTTCCCCGGGGTGGCTCTGACAAGCGGAGCGGTCCCAGTGGGCGGCGGAGGCAGCACCGACCGCCCCCGGCCCGGCCATGTCGGAGCCCGGTGCCCCCGCGGCCGGCGACAAAGCGCCCCCCGGGCCTCCCCCCGCCCCCCGGCCCCACCCCCGGCCCCCGGGAGCAGCCCCCGGTGCCCCCCCGCCCGGGCAGCCCCTCGGAGCAGCCCCCTCCCCCGGCAGCCTCCCGCTCCCCCGGTGCAGCCTCTCGGTCCCCCGGAGCAGCCCTCGGTGCCGCCCCGGTGCCCCTGCTCCCGCCGCTCTCTCCCCGCAGGACCGGGTCCTGGGCGGGGTGCGCTGGGGCCGCCTCCTGGAGCCCCTGGGCTTCATCAAGGTGCTGGAATGGGTGAGTCCGTGTGTGTCCCCCCCCCATCCCGGGCCTGATCCTGGCACGGCACCAAGACCCCCCGGGCCAGCCCCACCCCCCCCCCCCCCAGATTTGGGGTTCCCCACTGCTTTCCTAAAGCCCCCTGGGACGAGGGGACCCTGGAGTCCCCCCCCACCCCAGTAGCATGGGAACCCCATCCGGGGGGGGGCTCTGGGGGAGGTGGGGTGCGGGGCCACCCGGATGCCTGGATTCAGGCCATGGGGCCCCCCTGGTGACCTTGAGCGGGTGGCTTTGCCTGGCCATGCCGGAGGGGACGGTGACATCTGGGTGTGGGATCCCTGTCATTCCCACAGGCTCAGGGAGCACCGGGTGGGTGGGTGGGGAGGGGCGCTGGGGGTCAGGAGGACCCAGGAGCGGGGACCCCGGGGACGGGGGGGAGCCAAGCGCCCGCGGCCCCGTCCCTGTCCCGGCCCGTGCTATCAATGGCTCTAGGATTGTATTTCAGGGCGGCATTTCTGCGGCATGGCCTCGCCGGGGCCGGGGGGGTCCCACCAGCCCCACGCCTGGGTGCCAGCGCTGGGGAAACTGAGGCACAGACAGGGGGGCTCAGCCCCCGGGGTGCAAGGCCAGACCCGTTTGGGCACCTCCCACCTGGAGGAGCCGGGTCACAGGGGCTTTGCCCCCGATTCCCCAGCTCTTTGCTTTCGATAATCCCACCGGGGAGGCACTGGGGACCCCCTGCCAGCGCGGCTGCCGTGCAGGATCAGGCCCTGTGTGCACGGACACCCCGAAGCCAAAAGCGGGAGGAAAATCCCGTGGGGCGGCTGCCAAACCTCCAACCCTGACCCTCGGTGCCGCACGTGGGCCTGCCCATCCGCACAGCATCAGGCCTGGCCGCTCGGCTTCCCCCCGTCACCCGGCCAGCGCCGGGAAGCCGTGAGCTCAGCTGGGATGAGTTGCCGGAAAACTATTTGGGAACGGTGTTTTCCCAGCGCCCTCCACCAGAGGCGAGAGCAGCTCAGCACCGAGGGATGGGAAACGGCCACAGCAGCTCCCGAGGGCGGGGGACCAGTGGCGTCCCCCCATGGGGATGCTCCCAGCTTGCTGGAAACCTGCTCCAGTGCTCAGCACCGTGCCTAAAATTAAGGGGGGGGTGGGGGGCTGGCCTTGCTGCACCCCCTGAGACATTGCCCCCCACCACCGCCGCCATGTTTCCTCCCCGGCCACAAATCCCGGCGGCAGCCCCGGTGCTGGCGCACGTGGCCGACAGCTGCTCACCCTGCGCCGCCACGGCCGCCGTGACTCAGCGCCGAGGGGCGCAAACCCCAAATGAGGCCGGTTGGGTGCATCCCACCCCAGGGTAGGGGGGTGGGGGGGGCAGGGTTTCGAGCCCCCTTCCCCCCCCCCGCTGCTCCTCTCCTGCAGCTCTTCGCCATTTTCGCCTTCGGGGCCTGCGGCTCCTTCAGCGGCGAGACCGGGGCGACGGTGAAATGTGACGGTGAAACCAAAGAGATGAGCGCCATTTCTGTCCAGTTCGGGTACCCCTTCAGGTGAGGGGGACCCCTGCACCCAAGGAACCCTCCCCGGTGCCTGGTGTGGCCCCCCAGCGAGCTGGGGGCTATGTGGGGTGCTGGGTTGGGGTTAAACCCCATCCCCGCTGCTGAGACCCCCAGGGGACGGCAGCCACGGTCCTGGTGGCCAGGGAGGTGCCGTGTCCAGCTGGGGACTCTGCACCCCCAGCACCACGAGGCAACCCCCAGCTCCGGTTCCTGACACCATCCGGGGGGATCCTCATTAATCAGGGAAGACCGGGATGGTGGCGGGGGGTGTGGGGGGGAGACTCATTAATCAGGGAAGGCGAAGATGGAGCGGGGCCAGCCATGAGCTGCGGCTTTAACCCCTTCCCTTGGCCACTGGCCCCGTCCCGGGGCACCTGACCATGGTGAAGGGTCCAGGTTCCAACCCGGCAGTCGGTCCGTGCCCTCCATCCGCGGGGAAACCACCCCAGTGCCATTACTTTGGGCTGGCAGAGCCATCCCCATCATCCTCTCCATTCCGGGGCCACCCGACATCCCCCTCCTGCTGTCCCAGGTTATACCAGATCCCCTTCGAGATGCCGGACTGCGGGGGGGAGTCGGAGTCCCGCACCCTGCACCTCGTCGGCGATTTCTCTGCTCCCGCTGAATTTTTCGTGACCCTGGGGGTCTTCTCCTTCCTCTACGCCATGGCAGCTCTGGTGATTTACCTGCGCTTTCATTCCCTCTACGGCGAAAATAAGAAGCTTCCCTTCGCGGTAAGGTGGCTGCATCCGCTGGGGGGGGCCGGGACGGATCCTGCCCCGCTCCCCACCAGCAACCAGGGCTGAGCCTGGTGTCCCCATCCCGGCAGGATTTCTGCATTACCGTCTGCTTCGCCTTCTTCTGGCTGGTGGCGGCGGCGGCGTGGGGCAAGGGGCTCACCGACGTGAAGGCGGCCACGCGGCCCGCCAGCCTCATCGCCGCCATGGCTGTCTGCCAGGGCCCGGACGTGGTCTGCAACGCCGGCGCCACGCCAGCCATGGGGCTGGCCAACATCTCCGTGGTGAGATAGCCACCAGGCACGCGCGTATTCACACTGGGGCACCTATACGGGCATGCACGACCGGGCACAAGGGTTTATTTATGTGCTTGGGGGAGAGGCTGATGGTGCTTCCAGCAGAGCCCGGTGGCTCCCAGCCCTGGCAGGGGCACACACGTGTGCACACACACCCGCACGCACACCGGCGTGTGGATGCCTGCGCATGCTGGCCAAACCCCTGCAGGGGCACGCGCAGCCACGCACCCACGCGCTCCCGTGAGAATGCATGCGCACACCCGAGCGCACACAGGTGCGTACACGCGTGCACACACGTGTGTATGCTCACACCCGTGAGCCCTCGCGTGCGCACACGTGTGCCGGATTCCCGAGCTCAGCCAGGAGAGGGCGGTGGAAACGTGTGCACACGCGCTCCATGGCCACGGTGCCAACTCCACGCTGGTCCCACGGGACAGGGTCCCCTTCTTGCACCCCCATGAGACCCCCCAGCCATAGGGGACCCCCACGCTGGGGTGGATGGTGGTGATATAGCCCCTGGCATGGGTGCATGGGGTGCATGGGGTGCATAAAGTGCATGGCATGCACGGATTGCATGCCCCAGCCATAGGGGACCGGGTGCATGGGGTGCGTGGGGTGCACAGATTGCAGGGGGCACACAGGGCGCATAGGGCACATAGGGCGCACGGGGCTCATGGGGTGCACAGATTGCTTGGGGTGCACAGGGCACATGGGTTGAGGGCACACAGGGCGCATGGGGCACGTGTGGTGCACGGGGCGCATGGGGTGCACAGGGTACACAGGGTGCACAGGGCGGAGGGGGGAAATGGGGTGCATGGGACACATAGGATACATGGGGTGCACGGGGTGCACAGTTTGCATGGGGCACATGGGTGCATGGGGTGCACAGGGCACAGGGGGCACACGGGATGCACAGGGTGCACAGGGCACATGGGGTGCATGGGGCACACGGGGTGCACAGGGCACATGGGTGCATGGGATGCACGGGGCACATGGGGTGCACGGGGTGCACAGGGGGCACACGGGATGCATGGGACACACAGGGTACACGGGGTGCATGGGGCACACGGGGTGCACAGGGCGCATGGGTGCATAGGGTATATGGGGTGCACGGGATGCACAGGGTTTACAAGGCACATGGGGTGCACGGGGTACACAGGACCATGGGTGCATGAGGCACATGGGGTGCCCAGGGCACGTGGGGTGCCAGGGGCTGGGGCTCACCCCTGGGTGCCCCCCACGGGGGTCACTCCTCTTTCCCCCCTCCAGCTCTTCGGCTTCATCAACTTTCTGCTGTGGGCCGGGAACGCTGGTTCGTGCTGCAGGAGACGGCGTGGAAGGCGCCTGCACCCCACGACAGCGCGGCCGAGCAGGGGGCCATCGACAAGCAGTAGCCGTCCCCGGGGGCGGGGGGGGCCCACCCGTCCCCTGGCAACCTCGCGCCGGCCGCCAGCCCGGGGACGGGGTGTCACTGACCCCGGGGTTGGAGACGCGGGGGGTACGGATGCTATAGGGGAACCTGTATAGGGGGGGCTGTACCTGTAACCCTGGGGTGGCCACGTCTGGGGGGGGGCATATAAAAATCCTGGGTACCAGCTCTATATAGGGGTGCCTATAGCCCCTGGTGTCTGGCTCTATATGGGGGGTATATACAACCCCTGGGTGTCTTTCTTAAGGGGGCCGGCCTTGGGATAGACAACCCCTGGGTATATAAGGAGCTTTATATAGGGGGTATATACATCCCCTGGGTGTCCTGGTCCCTATAGGGGTATATACAACCCCTGGGTGTCTTTCTCTATATAAGGAGGTTTATATAGGGGGTATATACAACCCTTGGGTGTCCTGCTCCCTATAAGGGTATATATAAGTCCCAGGGGCCCAGCTCTCTACAGGGGCTATATATAACCCCTGGCTGTCCTGCTCTGCATAGGGGGTCACTCCCGGTGTCCCGCTCTCCATAGGGTTAGATAACGCCCAGTGTCCGATATAGGTTTCACCGGGAATATCCGGGTGCCCACTCTAGATAGGGGCTGTATATAACCCTGGGTATCCAGTGCTATGCAGGGAGTAATTAAATACTGGGAGTAATTAAATACTGGGTAGCCCCATGTCAGGGGTATATATGTAATCCCTGGGAGTCCAGCGCTATATAGAGGTAACCCCTTGGCCCCCAGCCCTGTATATAAGCCTCGGGTCCCCAGCCCTGTATGGGCAGTATACATTGCCCCTGGGAGTCCAGCCCCATATAGGGATAACCCCATCTCCCAGCCTCACATTGAGGTATAGCAACCCCCCCAGCTCCATATAGGGATTATGCTGCCTGCCTGCCCCATATAGGGGTATATGGACCCCCATCCCCCTGACCCTGGCTACACCCGGTGAGACCCCACCCGGGTTGGGGGGGGGCCCCCCCCTGGGTTAGGACCCCCAGCCCTGTATAGGGATTGCCCTGCCCCATACAGGGGTATATAGACACCCACCTCCCTGTCCCATATAGGGGTACATGGACCCTTGGCCCCCCGCTCCCCTATAGGGATGAGGGCCTCCAGCCCCACACAGGGGTATAGGGACACCCAGCCCCCCCCCCCGGAAGGTCCCCCAGGCCCATATAGGGATTACCCAGCCCGATTAGGGGTACATGCACCCCCACCTCCCCAGCCCATATAGGTCTATATGGACCCTCGGCCACCCGCTCCACTATAGGGGAACAGGGACCCGCCCCGTATAGGGGTATATGGACCCCCGGTCCCCCACCCCTAGGCCCCCCCGGCCCCCCCCATATAGGCAACCCTGGCTCCCCCCTGTATTAGGGGTTAGGGACCCCCGCCCAAGGGGTATATGGACCCCCAGTCCCCCACCCCTATAGGCACTATATGTCACCCCTGGCTCCCCACCTCTGTATTAGGGGTATAGGGATGCCCGGCCCCCAGCCCCCCACAGGGATTACCCAGCCCTGTATTAGGGGTACATGCACCCCCACCTCCCCAGCCCATACAGGGCTATATGGACCCCCGGTCCCCCGTCCCTATAGGCACTATATGTCACCCCTGGCTCCTCACCCCTGTATTAGGGGTATAGGGACCTCCAGCCCCCCATAAGGTATCCCGCAGCCCATATAGGCACTATATGTCACCCCTGCCTCCCCACCTCTGTATTAGAGGTATAGGGACCTCCAGCCCCACATAGAGGTATACGGCCCCCCTATATGGGCCCCCGGCCCCGGTCCCGCCCGCCGGGAGCCCCGGGACGGCGCCGGTGCGGGGCAGCCCCCGGGCGGGGCGGGACTACACCGCCCGTGGTGCCGCGGGGCGGGCGGGGGCGCGCGGCGCATGCGCGGGGGCGCGCGGGGCGGGGGCGGCGGCGGCGGCGGCGGCGGCGGGGGGGGCGCGCGCGCTCCCGCGGCGGCGGCGGCGATGGCGGCGCGTGGGCGCGCGGCGGCGGCGATGGCGGCGGCGGCGGCGGCGGAGCGGCGGCTGCCCAGCCTGGACGAGTTCGCGGGGCAGAGCTGGAGCGCCTGGGTGGAGCGGGCCGGGCCGCCGGCCGAGCCGGGTGAGGGGCGGCGGCGGCGGCGGGGGCGGCGGGGGCGGGCGGGGGGGCTGCCGCGAACGGAGCCGCGCCCGCCGCCCCCCGGTCCTAGCGCCGCCGCGCGGTAGGCGGGCAGCGGGCACCCGGCACCGGCAACCGGGCAGGCGGAGCTGGCACCGGGCACCCCAGTCTGGTGACTGGGAACCCTGCGAGCCCGTTACTGGGAACCGGTCCCGGGTGCCAGATAACCCCGGGTGTGGTGGGCACTGGGTAGCCCGGACCAGGAACTGGGTAGCCCAGACTGGGAACCAGTTGCCACCGTTAGCCCAGAGCAGGCAGAGGGCACCAGGTGCCCCAGACCGGGCACTGGGAGGCGCCCCACGGGGGGCTGGGAACCAGTTGCCCCCGACCCAGAAGCAGGCAGGGGACTGGGTGCCCCAGACCGGGCCTGGGAAGCAGGCGGTGTGTACTGGGTGCCCCAGACCGGGCGCTGGGAGGCAGGCGGTGTGTACTGGGTGCCCTAGTCAGGGAACTGGGCATCGCGTGCCGGGAACTGGGGTACTCTGCACCAGGAACTGGGAACCAGGTGCTGCGTACTGGGGAGCTGGGCGCTGCCCCCGGGTACCGCAGCCACCGGTGCCCCACGTCGTGGCCAGGTGGGACCCAGCAGCTGGTGGGCATGGCACAGGCTCCCGGTGGGGTCCGGGCGACAGCTGGGGCCAGTATGGCACGGCCGGGCCCAGTATGGCACAGCCTGGACAGCACTGGATGCCCAGTATGGCATGGCTGGATGGCACTGGGCACCCAGTATGGCACAGCTGGCCAGGATGCTGTCACTGTTGGCCCAGTGGACACCAGTTCCCCCACAGCAGAGCCCAGTGCAGCCAGCTGGGGCCGGGACGCCTGCCTGGCACGGCCAGCAAGGACGCGGGGTGCAGGGCCACCACTGGATGGGGACCGGGGTGTCCTCAGGGTGTCCCCTGGGCAGCGGGGGCTGACCCCGGTCATGTCCCAGCCAGGACAGGGCTGTCCCCAGGACCACCCGCTCCCCGTGGGCTGTTGGCAGGGTATGGTGTGGTGTGGTGGGACGGGGACCTCGGAGGCGATGGCACGCTGTGGGGCCGACCCCGATCCCGGGATGGATCCGTCCCTCTGGTCTAATTTTAGCCGGTTTAATTGTTCCGGGAGCGCCGGTGGCGTCTGATGGCCGGGAGTGGCGGCGCTGCTGGCAGCGAGGGCTCAGCGGCCGCACCTGATGCTGGATGCGGCCGGGGGAAGCCGGGATCATCCGCGTGCCGGCCGCTGCTGACGGGGTTTTGTCTCCAGCAGGATCAGGGTTGGAGCTGGAGGAGAGCGGGAAGAGCGGCAGCAAGAAACTGGACGCCATGACCCTGATTAAGGAAGGTAAGCTCCCTCCTTTGGGGAGAAAATCCGGCGTTTCGGGACCATGCTTGCCCTCCGGCCCAGACCCTCAGGCTGCGATGCTTCCCCCGGCACCGAGGCCCGGTGGGAGCTGTGCCGCGACGCTCACCGAACTCTTGCCCCACAGACATGAACATCTTCGGCCACTGCCCGGCTCACGACGAGTTTTACCTGGTGGTTTGCAACCACTGCAGCCAGGTGGTGAAGCCCCAGGCCTTCCAGAAGCACTGCGGTGAGCCGGGGGGGCGCTCCAGGCACGGCTGCCCCCCCACCACGGCATCCCCTCTGGCATCGGGAGGGATGCGGGAGGGCAGCCGGGGCTGGCCGTGCTGGCACAGCCCAGGGTGGGACCCCCCCCGGCGCGGGCTAACGCCGGGCTGTCCCCCCCGCTCACCCCATCCCGCCCTGTCCCGGCAGAACGCCGCCACGGCCCGCTCAGCAAGCTGTACGCCCGCGCCGCCGCGCCAAGTGCCATGTCGCTGTCAACGGGCAGCTGGCGGCCAGCGGGACCCCCAGCGCGGCCAAGGCGCTGCGGGAGAAGCCCCCGGGTGCCCGCGGGCGAGTCCAGCCCCTGCCCGAGCGGCCGGACAAGGACAACAACCTCTGGTGAGCGCCAGGACGGGCGGCTCTGTTCCTTCCCTGCCACGGGGCCGCTCTGACGCAATCCCCCCCCACCCTGCCCCAAATTCTCTCCCCAGCTTGTTCGTGCCTGTGGTCAACCTGGAGAAGATTCCCAGCATCCCCAAACCGGACGGGCACGGGATCAAGGTGCCCCCCAAAGCCGTACCCACCAACTCCAAGGAACCCCTGGGGAAACCCGCCACCGCCGTGGTGCCGAAAGAGCCCCCGGTGTCAGCCGGGGTCGGGGGGGATTCGGCGATGCCCGCCGACGGCCCCGGGTGCAAACCGGAGAGCGCGCCCGCCCCGGGGGAGAAGGACGCGGGTGCCTCCAAGCCGCCCCCCAGGTCCCACAAGAAGCTGGCGCGTGAGTCCCCCTTTCCTTGCCGGCGACGGGGTGGGGGCGGCAGGTCGGTGCCGCGCGGCACCGGATCCCGGCGCGGCATCCTGGTCCCGTTATTTCGGCGGCCGGGTCTGGCAGCGGGGTAGGTACCCAGGGGGCATCTCCCACCTCTCCTCCCGCATCTGGAGGAGCCATGCCCTGACCGCAGCTCCGTTCACCCGGCAGGTTTAGGGTCTCTGCCCGCGGTGCCGGCTGGCCCGGAGGAACGGCGGCGGTGGCGGCGTGCGGCAAGAGCGTGAGCCAGGGTTGAAGCCCCCCCTCTCCCCCCGGTGTTGTCCCCCTCCATCCCAGAAATGGGAGTCAGACCAATGCTGTGGTGTTCTTGGGCAACAGCGATGCCGTGACCAGAACCCAGGCTGGGGGTGAAAGCTGGGGGGGGGGGGCTCCCCCCAGGGAGGGGGCAAAATGGCGGGGCCCAGGAGGCAGTGGCCCCCTTGCCCCGCAGAGGGTACTCCCCCTGGAATGGGGGTGCTGCAGTCTCCTGCTTGGAGCAGGAGGGGGTTTTCATCTCCAGCCCTGGCTGGGGTGACCCCCTCAGAGCCCCCCCTTGCCCACGGCTGGCGGTGGTCCCGGTGAGACCCTGCCCACCCCACACCCCCCCCGCAGCCGCCGGAGCCCCCCTGCCGCCGCTGCCGCTCCCATCCCACCATCCACACCGGTGGAAACCTCAACTGGGGCCGGACATAGCGGGGGGGCAAAGCACTTGCTCCCCACCCCTCACCACCACAGCTGGGCCCCCCGGCCCCCCGGCATCCCGCTGCCTTCCTCTGCCCGCAGGCAAGGAGTGCGACCTGAACAGGCAGTGCGGCGTGCTCAACCCCGACACCAAGAAGATCTGCACTCGCCTGCTGACCTGCAAGGTAGCGGGATGCCGGGGTGGGGGGGGATGCTATCGTCCCACTCAGGGGCTTTTTTATGGGGGGGACGGACCCGGGTGGGTGTTTTCTCACCCCCTCCCCGCTGTCGCCTGGCACAGATCCACTCGGTTCACCAGCGCCGCGAGGTGCAGGGTCGGGCCAAGGACTTTGACGTGCTGGTGGCCGAGCTGAAGGCCAGCTCCCGCAAGGGCGAGTCCCCGAAGGAGAGGAGCCCCCCCGGGAAGGAGCCACTGCCCCCCCCACAGCAGGACCCCTCCTCACTGCTGCAGCCCCCCGCCGGCCCCCCCAGCACCTCTCCCTGCCGGGCCAAGCTGCCCCACTCCCACTGCCTGCTCCCCAGGTGAGGACGCCGGCGCCTGGGCGGGGGGGGGCACCCCCGTATCAGCGACCCCAAAAATCTCTCACCACCCCTGTCTCTCCGGTGCAGGGCCCGGCTTTCCTCTGACAGCGATCCCGAGGACGCGCCGGCCGCCTCCGGGGAGGGGGGCACGGAGGTGTTCCCCTTCCCCCTGCCCAAGGGGGGCAGCCGGGTGTCGAGCGAGGAGAGCGAGGAGGAGGGGGGTGAGGAGCCCCCACGCACCCCCACGCGCCCGCCGCAGCCCCAGGCGGTGAGTGAGGGCACCCCAGGGTGGGACGGGGACCCCCAACCCCGCTGTGAGCCCACCCAGCTGCATTGCACTGCTGGCCCTGTGCTGGGTGGGATGCTCTGGGTGGGGGGGTTTTGGGGGGGGGCCCGTGCTGACTGTCTGTGTGTCCGTCTGTCCATCCCCACCGCAGTTCTGCACCTTCGGGAGCCGCCTGGTCAGCCCGGGCTGTTACGTCTTCAACCGGCGGCTCGACCGCTTCTGCTCGGCGCTGGGCTCCATGCTGGAGCGGCACCTCAGCTCCCACATGTGGAGGGGGGGGGGGGCGGGGGGGGGGGCGCTGCGGGGGCTGCTGGGTGCCGGGTCAAAGCCCCCGGTCCCAAGGGGGGGGTAGCCCTCTGCAGGGTCTCGGTGCGGCATGGGGGTACCTGGACTGGGGGATCTCACCCCTTCCCACCTGGATGGGGGGCACATGTTTGGGGGGGCCCCCCCCCCTGGAGGGGGGGAATAGTAGGGATGCAGGGATGGGAGCGGGGATTTGGGGGGTGCCATCTCGCCCCACCTGGATTGGGGGGGATGTAGCAGGGATGGGGCCGGGGATTTGGGGGGGTCCTGTCTTACCCCTCCCCATCTGAATCGGGGCGGGGGGGGGGGATGTAGCAGGGGTCAGGGATGGGAGTGGGGATTTGAGGGGGTCCTGTCTCACCCTTCCCCTCGCCTCCCGCAGGAAGATCCCTCCAGCTGCTGAGCCCCCTCTCCACACTGTCCCGGCCCCCCCCAGCCCCGCCGCTCCCTCCTACGCCCCCGCTGCCCCGACCCCTTCGCCCCCCCCACGGACCTCATCGTCATCGGCGGCCCCCCCTGGCTCCCGGGAGGGCCGGGTCCCCACCAGCCTCAACTACACGGTGGGGTCCCCCCACGCGGCGGCTGCCTGCAGCCAGCCGGAGTGCGGGGGGGGCGGCAGCCAGTCCATCACCTCCCCGCTGCCGGCCAACATCCCCTCGCCCTCCTTCAGCAAGTTGCCTTCCACCAAGGCCAGCAAATCTTCCCGAGCCCGGGAAGCGGCCGGCGGGATGGATCCGGATACCCGCAAACGGAAGCCCCCTCTCGCCGCTGGCGGCCCCCCCTATAAACGGACCTGTTCAGGGGATGGGGTCAAAAGCAAAAACCCCGGCTGCGAGGTTTCGGTCCCCCCTGGCAAGACAAAACCCACCCCTCCGGGTTGCCCGGCTTCTTCTTCCACTGCCATCCTCAACGGTACGACGCGGGTGAAACGGCTCGCCCCCCCGTGGCCCCCCCAGGCTGCTGCCATGGACCCCCGAGGCTCGCCGCTGCACGGACCAGGGGTGCCACGCTGCCCCCCCCCCGGGGGGAAACGAACCCCTCTGCCGGCCGCAAGCCCGCCGTGCCCCCCCCCCGGCCCCCCGCCCCCCCCTGGCCCGGCCCCCCCCGACTCAGGCGGCTCCGTCCGCAGGAAGAAGCCAGGGACCCCCCCGGGCTTTGAGGAGAAGCGGAGTGCCCTGAAGGTAGGGCTGAGATGGGGGGGGACACAACTGGGGTAGTCTCTGCTGAGCTGGGGGGGTGGGAGCGGGTGTTTGGGGTGCTCCTGGGGGTGCAGAGCGGTGTCACAGTGTGATGCTGGGCAGTGAAATGGGGGACACCCCCCTGCCCCAGGGCCACCAGCACCCACAGGGGACAGGGTGGGACCTGTTTGTGGGCACCCATGCCCTGAGGGACACCCTGGTCCTGGGTCAGACACCATGGGGACATCCTGGTCTCAGAGGGGCACTGTGGGGACAAGCGTGGCCTCAGGTGGGGGGCACCGTGGGACCCTCAGGTACCCCCTGGCCTCAGGTAGGGGAGGGGACATTGTGGTCTTGGGTCACGAGTGGTGGATGCAGTTGGGACACTGTGGCTCTGGGCAGAGGGCACCATGGGGACCTTCTAGGACACCCATGTCCCAGGTGAGGGACACCATGGGGACCCTCTGGGTACCCCCTGGCCCCAAGCAGGGGACAACTGGGAGGGGACCATGATCTTGAATCCTGGGACATCCTGGTTCCCGGGGCCCCGGGCACCCGGCGTCCCCACAGTCCAAAGCCCATTAACGGAGGGGCCACCGGGGCCACCCCCTGCTGGGCACGGGTGTCCCCCCACATCCCTCCACCACGGGCGCGAGGAAGCCCCCACCGGAAAACGCTGAAAAGCCGAAGAAGGAAAAAAAAACCCAACCTCCAGAAAAATACCTCAAGACTCTCAGTTTTGTTCTCTTGCTGCTAAACCAGCCCCCGGGAGAGGAGGCGGCTGCGGCCGGGGGTCTCCTGGCACAGGACAGGCCACTGGGCCACCATCGGGCCCCCACGCCAGCCGCCACCGGCCGCGGATATTTATAAGAATTACTATTGCTGTTTTTTGTTTCTTTTTTTTAAAAAAAAAAAAAAAGGAGAAAAAAAAACCTAAAACAAAACCCGCCAGGTATTGTGGAGGGTTCGGGGCAGGAGGGGGGCGTGCTGGGCTGTGTCCTGGGGGTCTCCGTGGTGTTTGGGGACTGTGGTGTGTCCCCAGGAGCCCTGTGAGGGCAGAGCAGGGGGGGGGCCCCACATCACCCCGGGTGGGGCCCCGGGGGGGGGCCGGCCCGGGGGGGACGGGAGGGGGTGTCCCCAGGACGGATGTCCCCGGGCTCACCAGGAGCCTGGGGGGGACGGGAGGGGGTGTCCCCAGGGGGGATGGGGGATGTCCCCGGGCTCACCAGGAGCCCAGGGGGATACAGGGAGGGGGGGTCCTTAGAAGACGGGGGTCCCCCCTTCCATCGGTGCCCGCTGCCGACCGGCAAGCCCCGCCCACCAGGCGTATGGCTCCGCCCTCTCCCTGGTGACTCCGCCCCCACCCGGTGAGGCCCCGCCCCTCGGGGGGCTGGGGGGGGCGGTGCTGGAGGCCTAGGGGGTCCCCGCGGGCTGGGGGGGAGGCACTGGGGAGCACAGGGGGGCTGGGGGGGCGCATGGCCGAGGTCAGTGGGGAGCTGGGGGTGACCCTCCCCAAACCCCTTGTTTCCCCAGCCTCCCCCCCCCCCATGCACCCCAGTGGGGGCTGGGGTGACAGCAGGGACCCCAGCTCAGCCTGACCCCGCTGCCACCAGCCTCACCCCGGGGCGGTCCCGCAGGGCTGGCTGGTGGCACTGTCCCTGTGTCCCGTTGTCATCCCCCCCCAGCAAGGAGACCCCATCCTGGGGGATGACCCTTGTAGCACCCCAAAACCGGGCGAGGGCTGCGCAGGCACCACGGGGAAACACATTTATTTTGGCCAAGGCATGAGCAGCTGCCAGCGCGGGGGGGACGCGGCCTGGGGTGGGGGGACACACATGGGCTGGGGTGCCCCCATTTGGGGTGCTGGACCCCCCCGTGGTCCCACTCCCTGCAGGGTGGGGAGGGCTCTTGTGGCTGTGGGTTGCATGGGGGAGGGGGGCAGGAAGGTGGGGGGGGGGGGTTTGCACCACGTGGGTCCCCGGGGGGTGACATGCTCCTTGTGTCCCCCCCTGCCAAGCGCGGGCTGGGGTGGCACATGCTCCCCCAGCGGGACTCATGCTTCGCGATGCACATGCCGGGGAGGGCACGGGGGGGGTGGCACCGCGGCGAGGGGGCAGACGCCCAGCCAAAGCAGGACCCCCAGGTGCTGCCACCCCCAGGGGGGGCACCTGCCGAGCCGGCCCAGGTGCTGTCACTGCTGCTGTCACCCGCAGTCCTGCAGTGCCCGGCAGGCAATGGGGCCAGTGCCCCCTGGCTCTGTGGCCATGCTGTCCCCACGGGAGCCCCCTTGTCCCTCGTGGTCCCACAGTGTTGGCGTGGTGATGGTGACATTGGAGGAGGCCGGCATGAGTGAACAGCAGCGATGGGGCGGGGGGGTGGGGGCAATGTCACAGTGGGGACACAGCGGTGGGAGTCCAGGCTGCCCCTCCTGCCCACGGTGCATCCATCGGGACAGGTCCCAGCAGTGGTGGGGACGGAGGGGTGTCCCCACGATGTCCCCCCACACTACACTACGATGGGGGTGTCGGAGAAGACAGAGCTGACCGAGTCCGGATCCGACACCTTCCTCTGTGCCTTGGGGCCGTGTCGGGGGGGTGGCTGGGGGGTGCCCCCCACCTTGTACCTGCCGTTCTGCCCCGGGCCGGTGGCAGAGGCTGAGCGGGACCGGCAAGGCTCCCCAGGGACACCGGTGGCGTGGTTGGGGGTGGTGCTGAGGACGGAGGAGTTGATGCTGTCGTCGCGGGGAGCCGGCGGTTTGTCGGCGCCGCGGCAGCAGCAGCAGCGGCAAGGGGTGAGGTACAGGTAGATGAGCACCAGCACCACGCTGAGGATGCAGCCCACCAGCGTGGTGTAGGCGGTGTTGAGGGTGTCGTGGGGACCGTGCAGGGTGAAGTTGTGCACCAGCAGCTCCACGTAAAGGGTCTCGTTGAGGAGGGGACCCGCCACCCAGCAGGCGTAGGTGCCGGCGTCCTCGGGGCGCAGCGCCCGCAGCTGCAGGCTGCCGTTGGCCAGGAGAGCGGCGCTGCCATTACCCCCTTCCTCCAACACCCGTTCGCCTCCCGGCGTCACCCAGTGCCGGCTACGCACCCCCCGCAACCGGGTGTCGCAGCTAAGGGTGACGCTGTCACCCAGGTGGGCTTCCAGCACCGCTTCCCGCGCCTCGCTGCAGTTGAGCGGCTGCCGGTCGGCCAGGGCGAGGATACCGATGGGCGCCAGGGTGGCGGGCAGCAAGCACCGCAACTCCTCCTGGAAATCCATCACGGCGCTCAACCGGCGGCGATGCCCGCGGGCAACCAGCTGGAAAAGCGGGCAGTCGCAGACCAGCGGGTTGCCGTGCAGGTAGAGGCGGTCGCGCAGCCAGGCGGGCAGCGCCTGCAGCTCGCCGACGGGCAGGCTGCGGAGGTGGTTGGCCGAGAGGTCGAGCAGGGCCAGCTGGGGCAGGCGGCTGCCATCGCGCAGCAGCTCCAGCGGGAAGCGGGCGATGCGGTTTTGCCCCAGGTAAAGCTTACGGAGACGGCCGAGGTTATCGAAGGCGGTGCGATCCACGGCAGAGATCTCGTTGTTGTAGAGGAGGAGGACCTCCAGCTCGGCCAGGTCACTGAAGAGGTTCTCCTCCAGCGCCCGGAGCCGGTTAGAGGAGAGGTCCAGGTGCCGCAGGTGGGGTACGTGGGTGAAGGCTTCGGTGGAGACGAAGGAGAGCCCGTTGTGGCTGAGCAGCAGGGCGTGGAGGTGGGCCAGGCGCCCCGGTGCCCAGTCGGCGCGCAGCCGGCTGACGTTGTTGTGGCTGAGGTCGAGGACGGCGGTGAAGCGGGGCAGCGGGGCCGGCACCGAGCTCAGCACCGCCTGCGAGCAGCTCAGGATGTTGGAGGCGCAGATGCAGCGCGGGGGGCAGCTCCCGCCCGCGGACCCCCACGGTGACAGCAGCGCCAGCACCAGCAGCAGTGGCAGTGGGGCCCCCAGCCCCCCAATGCCCACCATGGCCACACTCTGCCCCACGGTGTCACAGGAGTCCTGGGGACAGGGCACTGGCATGCCCGTGACCCCCGGCACAGGGGCACGGGGTTGTCTTGCACAGGGTGGCGTTGGTCACCCGGTGTCACGGCATGCACTGGGCTCACTGCTCACCCGGTGTCACCGTGCAGGGTGGCTTGGTGACCTGGTGTTGCAGAGCAGGGTGGCTTTGTCACCCAGTGTCACAGCATGTGCCAGGCTTAGCCGCTTGCTTGCTGTCACAGCACAGAGTGGCTTGCTCGCCCGGTGTCACGGCACAGGGTGGCTTTGTCACTTGGTGTCACAGCACAGGGTGGCCTTGGTCACCCGGTGTCACGATGTGGGTGGCTTTGGTCACCCAGTGTCACAGCGTGCACTGGGCTCTCTGCTCACCCGGTGTCACATGGGGTGGCTTTGTCACCCGGTGTCACGGCCCCCAGTGTCAGGCTGCTGCTCGCCTGGTGTCACGGCACGGGGTGGCTTGGTCACCTGGGTCACGGCGTGGGGGTGGCTTGGTCACCTGCTGTCACGACGTGCCCAGTCGCTGCCCACCCGGGTCGCCGCTGCCCCGGGGCTCCCGCCCCCCCCCGCTCAGGGGCCCCCCCCCCCCCCGGGGACGGCCCCCCCGGTTACCGGGGCCGGTCCGGGGCCTGGTCCGGGGCCGGTGCGGAGAAGGGCGGGCAGGGGAGGCCGAGCCGGACCGAAACGAGACGAGCAGAAGCGAACGAGGCCGAACCGAGCCGAACCCGCCGCGGGCCGGGCCGAGCCGCCGGGCCGGGCCGGGCCCCGCGCCGGCTGCAGCGCGCACCCGCGGCCCCGGGATAGGGTCTGGGGGCGGCCCCGGCGCGGCGCACCCCGCGCACGGCCGATCCCCATTGGCTGCCGCCGCATCGCCCGCGACCAATGGCGGCAGCTCCCTTAACCCCGGGCCCCCCCCCCCCCCCAGGAACGGGGCCGGCTCGCCCGGCCCCGCTCGTCCCCTCCCCCCCCCCCCCCATCCCATCTCATCCCCATCTCTCCCCATCCCATCCTATCCCATCCCAACACCATCCCGTCTCAATCCCATCCCAACCCCATCCCATCCCCACCCCCATCCCCACCCATCCCCCCATCCATCCAATCCTTCCCATCCCATCCCATCCACATCCCATCCCCATCCCCCCCCCCAACCCTCCCATCCCCCCCCCCCTTCCCTCCCCTCCCTTCCCATCCCATCCTATCCCATCTCATTCCTATGCCATGCCATGCCATGCCATGCCATCCCATCCCATCCTATCCCATCTCCCCATCCCATCCCCCATCTCCCTTCCCATCCCATCCCTATGCCATCCCATCCCATCCCCATCCGTGCTGTCCCAGCACCTGCCCCACCCTTGGGTGCTGGTACCCACCACCCCCCACGGTGCCAGCCCAGCCCCCCAGCACTGGCCCGCCCCCCCAGTTCCGCCCCAGTTCCCGGCCGGCCCCCCCGCGCCCCCCACCCCCCCAGGGTGGAGGGGCAGACCCTGCCCTGGGGTCCCCACCGAGGGGCACCCCTGGGTGCTGCCACCCCCGGCCAGGCAGGGGTGCCCCAGCCCCCCTGACACACGCGGCCGTGACTCTGCCTCCCGGGAATATTTTTAGATGCAAACCATTTGTGCCATTTTTTTTTTTTGGGTCCAAAATTACAGGGAAAGGAGCCGGAACAAACTGCGCTGAGATGATGCAGCTTTTTGTTGGGGGGGGGTAGTAATTAATGGGGAGCCCCTTGCAAGACAGAGCAGGGTGTCCCCAGGGTGCCCCTGTGCACCCCCCTGCCCTGCACCTGTGCCCCCCAGCCAGGTGCCACCCTGTGCTGTCCCCCCCTTGCTGCCATCGTGTCCCCCCCGCTGCTGGGCCGGTGACAGGGAATTTTGTCCTTTGATCGTCCTCAATTTCTCTGCCTTAATCCGGGTGTTAATCCCTGCCCAGCACCCGCTATCCAGCCCGGCCCCCACCCAGCACCCAGACCCCCCCTGCAGTGGGGGCACCCCGACTGGGAGCACCCGCACCCCCAACCCCCCAGGCCCACCCGTGGGCTCTGGGTGTCCCTGGCCTTGTGCCACTGCCGTGGGGACCTGGCAGGGACCCAGGCATCCTGGGGGGAGCTGGCACAGCACCGTGCCCCCGGCGGCGTGCAGGGCAGGATTGGTGCCAGCTGCAGCCATGTGCGCTACACGGGTGCACACGCGTGCCCGCACGCACACACACAGGCAGGCGCACACATGCCACGCTGGGGACACGTGCGCACCCGCATGCACTGGCTACATGTGTGTGCACCCCCTGATCACACGCGTGTGCAAACCCGCCAGGTTCACATGTGTGGGTGCAGGGATGCACCCGCTGTACACGTGTGTGTGCGTGGCCTCTCCAGCCACACGCACACGCTGGAGACACATGCGTGTGCACACACCCGTGCAAACACGTTCACCCTGCCTGCCTGGCCAGGGGTCTCCAGATGTGCTGGCACAGCTGGAGGAGCCAGTCAGCCCTGCCGGGTGGGAGTGCCAGGGTGCTGGGGTGCCAGCAGTCTCAGGGTGCTGGGGTGCTGAGGTACTCGGGTGCCAGGGTGCTGGGCTACTGGGGTGTCACAGTCCCTTGGTGTTGGGGTGCTTGGGGACTGGGGTGCTGGGGTGCTTGGGGGGGGGTTGGGGCGGGGTGGGGGGGGGGGGGGGGGGGCCTGGGTGGGGTGCTGGGTGCCAGGGTACCATAAACCCCACTATGCCAAAGCAGCCCCCACCCCCCAGCACCCCCCATGCCACGACCCCTGGGGCTCTGGCTGGGCTGTGGGGGGTAGCCGGAGCAGCCAGCCCCTTTTTGGGGGGCCAGGACCTCCCGGGGGGGCCCCGGGGGCCGGGGGGGGGCCCGGGCCAGGGGGGGGGCGGGGTGTGGGGGGGCCCCAGGGCTGGGGGGGTTCTCCCCTCGGCTGTAGGGCGGCACAGGGGGGGATGGGAGGAATCTGCCAGGGGCTCAACCACCCAGGCCTGGAATTATTGATGCTCTGGTGGCAGGAAACAGCAAAGCCATAAATCGGCGCTGACACCGGCGTGGTGGGGCAGGAGCAGCCCTGGCTCTCTGCCTCAGTTTCCCCAAAATTCCTCGGGGCCCTGTTCTCAGGATGCATCCTGTGTGCTGGGGGCTAGGGTGTCCTGAGACCCCCTGCTCCCCTTTCTGGATGCCCAGAGTGGGGGAGCGATGCTCCTCGCAGCTGGGTCCTTCCTGGCCTGGGGGGTGCAGGTGGCTGGCTCTGCACCTCCTCACCATGAGAGACCCCTGAACCATCACTGGACCCCTGCCTGTCCCGGCGGGAGGGTGGGAAAGGGCAGGGGCCAGTGGGTGTGAGCTTGGGGTGGGGTGGGTGCCCAGGGAAGGGTGGGCTCCCAGGTTGGGGTGTCACCCAGGGTACAGTGCCCTCACGGATTTTGGTGCGCACATGAGTTACCAGGACAAGGCGGGGGGTCCCAGGGAAGGGTGGGTACCCAGATTGGGGTGTCACCCAGGGTAGGTTGTCACCCAGGTTGGGGTGTCACCCAGAGTACAGTGCCCTCGCGGATTTTGGTGCGCACATGAGTTACCAGGACAAGGCGGGGGTCTCAGGGCTTTCCCCCACCCTGGGGAGCAGGATCGATCCCCGTGCTCAGCACTCACCCTGGCTGGGCCCAGGGCAGGCGTGGGGGGAATGTGGGGCACGATGGGTGCCCCCATGGGTCCCTGGCCACTCCTGCTCACCGGGAGGCTGCATGCCAGCATCACCGGTGCCCGCCGGTGCCTGGGGAGCCACCGGCAGCCGTCTCTGGGCCCCGGTACGACGGGGCTGGTTCATCTGAGGTCCCATGTTTCTAATCTGGTTTGGATGGGTTTATTTTTGGGTCCTCGTAACCTAGCAATGGGCACGTGACGTGCGGGGCCTGCGGCAGGGACACGCGTCGCCCGCTTCGCCCGCCGGCCGCTTGCCACCCTCCGCACACCGGCCCCAGGAATGGGGCATACTCGGCCATGCATCCCCCCCGGACACCCATGGGATGGGGTCCAGGGCACTGCCAGGAGGGACTTTGCAGCCTGTGCAGGCTTTTGTGGGGGGTTGCCAGCCTTTGGAAGAGATGGGAACCCCCCTTGTAAGCTAATGGCTGTGCCCTAGGGAAACTGAGGCAGGGAGGGGGGCGGGGGCGGGCACTGCCCCCATCCCAATCACCCAACTGGAAGCAAGGGAAGGGGCACTGGGCTGGGGGTGGGCACAGCCGGGGGTCTCTGCAGTCCCTCTGAGAGGCCCTCCCAGCCCTGTGCACCCCCCTGCACCCATCCCCCCCCACCCTGTGCCCCCGTGGGGACCTGCCCCCTCTCCCCTCCCCCCCCCCAAGGGTCCCTCCCGCGCGTCCCCTTCCCCTCCCTTCCCCCCTTTCCCCCCCCCCCCCCCCCCGGGCCTTAACCCAACGCGGGGGAACCGGGTGGGAGGGAGGGCGGACCTCCATCCATCTCCCGGACGGCGGGGGTGAAGCCGGGGTCCAGCCGCCCCCCCCCCCGGGGTCTCCGCAGCCCCAGCAGGGCCGGGGGGGCCGTGCCTGGGGAGCCGCCGCGCTGGCGGGAGGCGCTTAGGACCCAGCCCGGGCGGGCGCCGAGCATCCCCCGCCGCAGCGGCTCCGCTCCCGGCCCGGCCCCCGGGGCCCCCCCGCCCGGCCCGGGCCCCCCCGCCCCCGGCCCGGCCCGCCGCCCCATGCAGCCCCCCAGGGTAGGTGCCGCGGCCAAGCCGCCCCAGCGGGGCGATGCCCGGGGGCGGGGGAGGGGGGGGGAAGGATGCGGCTGGGGGTGGACGGGGACACAAGGGGACCCCCCCTAGGGGTGGGAGGGGGGACCCCGGCCGGCGGCATCGCCCCGGGATGGGGGGGGTGGCGGGCCGGGAGGGGGCACCCATCAGCATCCACCCCCACGCCCCCCAGGGCTCAGGGGCTGGGGATCCCCTCCCCGCCGGGGAAGCACCCATGGGTGGGGGGCTCAGGGGTGGCCCCCCAGCTCCCCACCCGCACCCCGGGCTCGGCTTTGCAGCCGGTGGTACCCATTGGGGTGGGTGGGGGTGCAGCACCCATCCCAGGGTCGGGCATGGGGAGGGGGGGTTCATGCACGGCCCTTGAAGCACGAGGGGTGAACCCAAGGGTCCGGGGTGCCGGTGACCCCCCAGCTGTTCCCACAGCCGCCCGCTGTCCCCGGGCTCTGGGTGAAGGATCCTGCTGGGGAGTTTTGGGCTGAAACATTGGAGTTTGGGGGCTTTAGCCCCAAAATTGCTCATTTTCAGAGGGAATGAGGCTTTTGGTTCAGAAAGGGGTTTGGCAATGGGGGGGTGGTGTTGTGGAGGGGGACCCTGGGGCGATGGGGGCTGTGGCTGGGGGTCACAGCTGAGCTGAGATGCCCCAGGCTCTTGGGGGTCCCCCGGGGGTTGTGCCCCCTCCCATCAGCTCTGCCTTCCCCGCAGGTGCCCTGCGCTGCCCGGCGGCGAGGAGCGGGGAGATGAGCGGGGCCAGGGGGCACCCTTGGGTGCTCTGAGAGCCACCGCCGCGGCAGCACCCGTCCCCGGGACCACAACCCGGGGCCGGCGGTGGGCGTAGGGCGGGCGAGGATGTGAGCCCCCGGCGATGCCCCACTGCCCCACACTGGCCGCCCCGAGGATGGGTGATGGCTGGTAAGCGCCGGTGCGGCGGCACAGGATGGAGGGGCAATC
>CM067099.1:3786214-3902000 GCA_034008185.1 Gorsachius magnificus
GTGTCCTGCTCGGGGGGATTTGGCCAGGGGGGAGAGCGATAGATGCTCGGGACAGGCTGGGCATCAGTCAGCGGGTGGTGAGCAATTGCATTGTGCATCACTTATTTTGTATATTCTGTATATTCTATTACCATTATTATTATTATTGTTATTACTTTCCTCTGCTGTTTTATTAAACTGTCTTCATGTCAACCCATGGGTTTCTTCCCTCCCCCCCCCCCCCCAATTTTCTCCCCCATCCCACTGAGGGAGGGGGGAGTGAGCAAGCAGCTGTGTGGTGTTCAGCTGCCTGCCAGGTTAAACCACGACACACCGAGGTTAGCAAGGTCAGGATGGCTAAGGTCTTTGGGGAAAAAAAGCCATTTTCAGAGAGTTTGCTGAGAGTCACTTGTCTGGCACATCTCACAGGAGGCGGGTGCAAGGTGGTGCAAGCACCACGCCTGACTGACAAACCTCCTTAATCATTCACCGTTTTTCATCCACTCCATACACAAACCTAGAAGTCTAATGAACTTTAATGGCAGGTCAGTGGCTTCAGTGCCAGCATGTGATATGGGCAGCTTTTTTCCAGGCTCCCATTCAAGAAAGTCTGGGTGACCTACTGGAAATTCACCTTCACATCACCTTAACAGGAATTAAAGAACAACTCAGTGCAGAGCAACTGTTCATGCGCACACTGTGCCTTACTCCACCATTTGCAGTAGGCCTGAGCGTGCAGACAGAATCTTCTGAGTTAAAAATGTCATTTTCAGCACCTCTAACTGCCTTGTAAAAAATTCCATTCATAGAATCATAGAATCATAGAATCACCTCGGTTGGAAAAGACCTTTAAGATCATCGAGTCCAACCGTTAACCAGATATGCTTAGAAGAAAGACATTGCATCCTGAAAACAACAAAATAAGACAAGCTCATATAGAATAAAAGGGATTCAGGTAATTTCTCCCTATGGAACGTCCCAGAAAGCTAAGGCAAGACATGAACTCTTGGCAACACAGAGGTCTCTCTGTCTGGGAAACAGCTGATCAAAAAGAGAAGGGAATCAGTGTGGGAGGAAACGCAAGCTGCATGATGTTCTGTCGCTGGGCTCTCTCTCATAGAGCTTGACCTCTAAGAAATAATGCTTCCCCCTGAAGAAAATTACCTTCGCAAGTGGGAGAATGACTCGGCAGAAGCTGAGTTGGTTTTTCTTATTGACAGAACACCAGGAAACTCTCTCCACTTCCCTGAAGTGACAACAAGCTCAGATGTTGTGGGCAAGAGACAGCTCAGATGGTAAAGCCCCCTGGATCCTGACAGACAGTTTGCCTAAGGCAAGTGAGCCCAGTTCTTGCGTCCTCTGGAAAGCCCACTGCTGTAAGCCTAAGCCCAACTCAGTCCTGCCTCACTGACTGCCCAGCCAAGGAGACAAAACCCTTGCAAACCACCTTTGCTTTGGCAGTGCCTACCACTTCTGGGCAGACACAATGACAGCACAAGGTGAATGCTTCAGCCATCTATCACTGTGTAATCGCCAGTGTTGACACAATGCCTGTTGATGTAAACCAAATTTCTAAGAAAAGCCATCTAATTTTGTTCTTCCACAGTTCTTGCAACACCACGACATGGCACAGCCTGATAATAGTGATGTTTCCATCTGGAGCGTTAAGGCCCATTGTACTGGTATCATTTTTTGTGATAATGATTTTTACCAAGTTGCATAATGTTTGCGCGTCTTTGTTGATATAAGACCTGCATGAGATGAGAGAAGTGTATATAAGCAAGAAACAGGCTGCATGCAATTATTCCCATGCAAAGATGGCCAACCTCATTTTGCTTACCGGTAAGTCCTGCTTCATAACTTCATCCTCCACCTTTATGATGAGTATTTGTGGATGTTTTGCTGTATTAGGTGGTTATACAAGAGGTGTTCTGGAGTTAAAGATGTTTCTCTCTCCTGTCAAAAGAAAAGATATAGCAATTACTTTGGGCATAGTTGTATTTTTCAGTACTAGTCATGTTGATATTTATGCTTTAAAAATGCATAGAATTTGTTGCTAATTGAAATTGAAAATGCTTTGTGAACACAAAACCCACCCAAAAATCAGAATACTGTATAGCGAGTTCAATGTTTTCTGTGTTTCTACATGAAATCATTCCACAGATTGTACCTGCTTCCATATGAACACTCACCTGACCTATGCTTGACAAAACAGATTCTTGTGTGTTTTTTCAAGAACATACAACAGTCTCAAGCTTTTGATGAAACACGACTTTTTTGTCTCAGTCTCCACTTCCCTCAGAATGAGGGAGCACAGGTTATATTGGGTTCAGTCCTGCTTTGTATTGCTCAGCTCAAAGACTAATCCCACACTTTTTTCTTTAAAGGTCTCGCCCTCCTGCTGAACGCCCAGATCGGTACGTGCTTTCTACCCCAAAAACAACTCTACCAAAACCTTCTCAGTTTTGGCACATACAGACAACTGGAACAGACTTACTAGCTAATTCTTTTACTAGCCATGGGGGAGGAAGGAGAGGCAGGCAGGCACACAGCGACGGTGTCTCCGAAGGCAAAATCTTGATGAAGCGTAGCATGCTCAATTTAAAGTGCAAATATCTTGCTTGCTTTCACACAAGCTTCCTCATAGCAGCCCCTTCCTGCTCAGCTTGAATGAAGCTTGGGTGCAGGCACTAGCTTGGTCTTTGCAGAAGCTTTCACAGGCAGGTCAAACAGGCAGCACAGCAAACACGCAAAGAGCCTTCCACATTCCAGGCACTTCACCAGAGCTCCCTTCTGCCTCTGTTCTTCCTTATGTGGCAGCAAAGGAGAAAGATTTGGTTTGGGGAAGAGACCCAGCACTCAGAACCACCCTGATTCATGAATGTAAGGGTGCAGGAGGACCCTAGACTGACTCATCTACTGAAACAAAGTAGGAAGGAAAGAAATCCATTATTATCCTTGGAGACCCAGTTCCCAGAGGGATAACCAACCCTACTTCACTCCCGCTGAACTCCTTACCCTGCAAGGAAACATTGCCCAATCTTTTCTGATTAGATGTGCTTTATGTACTTACTTACTCCTATGTGCAGCCTAGGGCACCATTCCCTTTCCTGTGTCACTTGAAGGATGGTTATAGGAAGTAACATGGCCTCATGCAGCTGGGTACCTGGTCCTTCTGCATTTCAGAGACATGTCCTCTCTGCTCTTTTCTCTTCCAACTGCATCTCCTCTATTTCTCTGCAGGCACTGCCTATGTGCTGTCATGTTACTTCACCAACTGGGCCCAATATAGGCCCGGCCTGGGAAAATTCATGCCAGACAATATCGACCCATGCCTGTGCGACCATCTGATCTACGCCTTTGCTGGGATGTCCAACAATGAGATCACAACTTACGAATGGAACGATGAGACCCTTTACAAATCCTTCAACGCCTTGAAAAACCAGTACGTACCAAGAGCAAAGGGCATGTTTTCCCTCTCAGGTCTTGCCCCATTATTCAGCATCTGTTCTCTGCACAAGGGCAGTGCAGTCCATGGTTGAGGGATGCCAAAGAGAAGAGGCAGAAAGTGACAGGGCGGAAAAGGAAGGGGAGGGCAGGGCAGGGCAGGATGCCAGCACCGGTCCTTTGAGGATGGTGAGAGCAATTCAGTGTGCTCCAGACTCGCTCTTCGGGTTTCACACCAAGAGATCACAGCCTAAAGAGGCAGCTACACCAAACATTTTCAAGAAAAGCAAAAGCACTGTGCTTTATGTTGGTCTGCTGTGTAATGTTAGAAATTGGTAAGGATGAACCATTTCTTGTAGTGAAATATGTTCTTCCCTTTGCAGGAATGGAAAACTGAAGACCCTCCTGGCAATTGGAGGATGGAATTTCGGGACAGCCAAGTAAGTTCAAACCATCTCCTTCCCATAATGGCACCCTGGAAAGGGAGGGAGAGGGGAGAAGAGGCACCAACCAAACCCCAACTCTGTCCTGCTCTGCTTCCCTAGGTTCTCCACAATGGTTTCCACGCCCGAGAATCGCCAGACCTTCATCAATTCCGTCATCAGCTTCCTGCGCCAGAATCAATTTGATGGGCTGGACATTGACTGGGAATACCCCGGGTCCAGGGGCAGCCCACCCCAGGACAAGACTCTCTTTACTGTCCTGGTTAAGGTAGGCTGAAACAAAAGGTCTTGGTTAAGCCCCCTGCTCTGCACAGCTCTGGCTGTGAAACCTCAGCCCAGAGAGTCCATGGTGAGAGCTGTTTCTTGGAATTCCTCAGGAAATGCTGGCAGCCTTTGAGCAGGAAGCCCAACAGGTCAACAAACCTCGTCTCATGCTCACCGCAGCTGTTGCTGCAGGACTTTCCAACATTCAGGCTGGCTACCAGATTGCTGAGCTTGGAAAGTGAGTAACAAACCCTCAGATATTATTTCTGTGAATTAAGTGGTTTTCCTTCAAGCGGTTAAGGGAAACTCTGCCATTATCCGGCAGAAACCAAACTCATTGCATGTGGGGTCCCTACTCTTTTCTGTAAAGCAAGAATGCTATGAGAGTGGTGCTTGTTTGGTTGGAAAGGGGACACCTCAGAAAGCAAAGTGTAACAACAAGCTGCTCAAAGTCATTGGGGAGCGTTTCTCAGTTCCCAGAACACTAGTGCAATTCCCACTCTGCCTTGACCTCTGCCTCCCTCCACTGGAGGAGAGAATTGACTCCAACTCTTACAAGGCCAGCTCTGGAGAAGTCTTGAAGAACCCAGATTTGCAAAAAGTGGAAACATGGCCAGGGATGTGGTGGGGTAAACGGCCAGCACTAAAGGAACAACCAGGTCTGGGTGACTGAGCAGGCCAGGAGATAGACACAAGCAATGTTCTCCACAGGTATTTGGACTACTTCCATGTGATGACTTATGACTTCCATACCTCTGGGGAAGGATTCACTGGGGAGAATAGCCCTCTATACGAAGGCCCAGCTGACACTGGTGACTTCATCTACTTCAATGTCGTAAGTATATTTTCCAATGAATTACAGATGATTATCATGACACAAGTGATCAGAAGTTTAAAGAGTCATCCTCCTGCCTCCAGATCCTGGCACAGACTTTAAAACTGTGGTGGTTTTTTTACAGGATTATGCTATGAACTATTGGAAGAGCAATGGTGCCCCAGCTGAGAAGCTCCTTGTTGGATTCCCAACCTATGGGCATAACTTCAACCTCCAAAACCCATCTGACACTGCTGTTGGGGCACCAACATCAGGACCTGGGCCAGCTGGACCTTACACAAGGCAGGCTGGATTCTTGGCTTACTACGAGGTACGTCTGCTCCTACACACCCAGGCCCCCAAGAACGCAAACACCATTCAAACTACCTAGAAAGGAATTTTTAACCCATGGAATATGCCAACTGCCCTTTTTATAGGACACTTGCTAACTTTTCCCTCTCTCCCCTTTTTTCCTAGATCTGCACATTCCTGAACTCTGGAGCCACCCAGGCTTGGGATGCCCCCCAGGATGTGCCCTACGCTTATGAAGGCAACGAATGGGTTGGCTATGACAACATCAAGAGCTTCAACATCAAGGTATGGTGGGATGTGTGGCTGTGCTAATAAAAAGGCAGGAGGCCTTCCGCAGTAGCAGGTCCCCAGACTAATTTGGATTTCTCCCCCAACACCAAACAGGCTGACTGGCTGAAGAAGAACAATTTTGGAGGTGCTATGGTTTGGGCCCTTGATATGGATGACTTCACTGGCACTTTCTGCAAGGAAGGCAAATATCCCCTGATCACCACCCTGAAGAACAGTCTTGGTCTGCAGAATGGCAGTGAGTAGCTTGAATAGCATGTGCTTCTTGAAGATGACTCCCTAGCTTGCTGCTGATGCAGGGCTTCAGAGACCCTGTGAACCTGGAGCCTTGGTGGATAAAGACTTTCTGTGGAAGTCACAGTTAAAGATTGCCCTGGAAAGATCCCTTCAATCTACATCCCCTGGGATAAAAGAAAGAGATTGTAACTTGAATCTGGGTCAAGATGTTTCAAAGGCCTGGTGTGAACCCAGCCAGCCTTTGGGGGACCACACTTTAATAGTTGACCCCACCACCTATGGGCCTATGGAGGGGGGGGGATGGCTGAGAGACTGTCAACACAAAAATAAGCCCTTTCCTGCTTTTATTTCAGACTGTGTGCCTCCAGCTCAGCCCAATCCTCCAATCACTGAAGCTCCTAACCAAGGAAGTGGAAGTGGGAGCGGGGGCTCAGGTGGCAATACTGGTGGCTCTGGTGGGAGTGGTTTCTGTGCTGGCAAGGCCAACGGCGTCTATGCGGATCCAACCAACAAGAGCAACTTCTACAACTGCCTTAATGGTGAAACCTTCGTGCAGAGCTGCCAGAGCGGCCTCGTCTTTGATACCAGCTGCTCCTGCTGCAACTGGCCATGAAGATAACAATGCTATTACAGCAAGCAGACCCCTCTGATCTAATTGCATGGAATAAGAATCATTAAATAAAGAGTTCTGCAAAAGCAACAATCCTTGCTGTTTCAATTCATCTCACTCTTAATCTTTTGATGCTCCCTGATTCTCTCATGATACTTACACTTGTGCTCAGGGAAGGGCCTGAAGGCACAAGGTGGATTTAACAGCGGTATAGCATTTTCCAGGGGTTTTTGCTGCCTTACCATGACAGACAGGCAGAGGGAAAAAGACAGAGAACAGACAATGGGGCAGATCAGACTGTGCCACAAGAGAGATCACAGAGATGGGTCCTGACAGCACAACCTATAGGCTGCGTCTCCTAAGACCTCTCCTCAACTGACTTACAGTGTGTAAACAGCAGCTCCTCAGAGTAGGAACCAGCACAGTGCAATCCACAGGCATGTTATTAGTCCTATTAATCCTCCTCTTTTCCCTGCACCCTTCAGGCGCTGCCATCACCAGCTTTCCCTCCAGCACCACCTTCTCCGTGTCTATAGCAACTGGAGTATACACACACCCTGACGTCAGGCAGGGCAGCATGGAGTGGGAGCTGAGAGGTGAGCCCTGAGAGGTGCGTGCGGGGGGGGCTGTGGGCACAAGAGCTTTCCTTCTCATCCAGCTCCCTGGTGGCATCGGGCTTCCCCAGCAACCTTGCCCACAACCAGGCTTCTAGGCTACTCTTTGCTCAGGCTGGGGAAAAAGAAGCCCTTTGTGGCAGGAAGCAACAGGCATCCAAAGGGTAGACCACTCACAGATATCCAGCGTCAGGGGAAATTCCCATGGGAGGTAAGGGGATGGTTGGCCTCAGACAGACAGCAGCAGACACTTAAAAAGGAAAAAAAAAAAAGCAGCAAGTGGTCACCTCTGCATGGGTTTATCACATTGGTGGCATTTCCCTCTCCTGGTCTCACAGATGTGCAGAAGCGGATCTCATTTGGGTCATGTCAAGAGAGGAAAATATTCCCTCTCCACCATGCCCCAGACAGGCTGGGAATCCAGCTGATAGCCATCAGGGGAGACCCTTCGCTTGGGCCAGGCTGTTACCTGAGTCAAGAGGTAAGTTGTCCAGTTTTTGTGCTCAGAGCTTTTCCTTCACAGAAGACACACAGTACAGGAGCAATAGGACTGTGGCCAGCCAGACACAGAGTCCCCCACACCTGCCCTGCAAAACCATTGTACAAGGTCTCCATATATACCTAGAAAAATAATTTCCCCTCCCCTTCCAAATGCACCAGTCCTCAAAGCTCCAGCTGCCCTAGTGCTCTACATTAGTGAGAAATTAGAGGAATTAATAGGAATAATGTCTGCTGCTCATGTACTTCTGCCCCTCCCCTAATGCAAATAGTGTTTTAAAAATGTCAGTAACACACTTCTGCTTTTGAAATGCAGAGAAGCAGCAGCCTCAGATACTCTTTGGAAAGCAAACCACTGAGCAAGAAAGGCTATGTGATAGGAGCAAGAACAGCCCAGCGTTTCATACCAGAGCCAAAGGTAAGAAAAACACACTTCAAAGCAGCAGAGCTGCAGCTTTGCAAGAATTTATGGGCTGTTCCCAACATAGACTATCAGTTTCAATCACATTTGCTGGGGCTGCCTCAACTTTATATGGTAGCTACAGCTCTCTGTACACATAATCTAGTGGGAGGTGTTGAGCTTAGAGACCGATGACTGATCATATGAGCTCTGGCAACAATAACACATGCATTTGTATATACACATTCCTTTGTATCACATACACACACATGTAAATGTACATTCTGAGGTAAAATCAAGGAGGGAGCTCAGCTATGCCACCTGAACAAACACACTATTGTTTTCTGGCCCAACTTTTTAGAATAACAATATTAGGAGAGACATCACAGGATATAGTGAGTAAGGAGTGCATTATTGACTTGTTCTGATTTTTTTTTACGCTATCAGAGTAGCCAAAGCATGCATTGAACAGCAGGTCTGTAATGCCCAGCTGTCTGCTGATCAGAGTATGTAGGAATGGTTTGCAGAACAAAATCTTCCATATAGAAATTTTCTCTCTTCCAGACTGTGACTCCCAGCCCAGCAACATACCAGTCATTCTGGAAGAAAGATAGAAAATGCCAGCCTGCCTATGCTCCATTTTCCATTAAGACACCACGATTCTCAGATAAGCCTTCAGATAAAGAATTTTTCCCTGGGTAACGTAACTCATTTTCTTACACTTTTACTAATAAGCAGAAGTACTAGCAGAGAGAAATACTGAGACACAAACGGGAGGTAGGTAACCGAGTTCCCAGTAGTGCTTTTTTATGTTCAGAAAGCTCCCCTGTGTTAGCCTTTAACTTAGCATGATGACTAGCATACCACAACTTGCATTTGTCCCATTGATCAAGGTAGGGCTGATAAATCCCAGTATTGCAAACATCATACACCAGCTCCAGAAATGAGGTATTTTGTACCTGTTTTCTTTAGACCTGGAACTTACGAAGCAGACAAGCAATTACACAAAAAAATCACTTGGCCAATGAAGTTTGGGTCTCCAGACTGGTCTTTAGTGCCGATGCCAGCAAAGAGGATGCTAAAAATGGAGGTACAGAAGGTAAGGACAGGGATAAGGGGGTGTTATTCCTGGCTCAATGCTTCTGACAAAGGAAATCGTATGATTACTTCAACGCATTTGCACTATATTTTGTCATCCTTTCCTCACTGGCCTGCTGGGTATGTGTCTCTACTAGCCTGGGGTACAAGATATAACGTGATTTTCTATCAGAAAATGCTGGTTTGCAAAACCAGTTACAGTCCTTCAAAAAAAACTTCTATTAATTTTCCATTCCCTAAGTGAGAGAACCAAAGCACAGACTTCCCCATGTAGCTCTGCTGAAAAGAAAACCTTCCTGATTTAAAACATAGGTTAAGGTTCTGACACCATCTTAGTTCTTCCTGTGCTTTTCTGAAGCAACTGTCATTGCTGATTTCTAACAGGTAGTAGTTGTCTTTTAGCTGACCATAGACAGAGAATTCAGGAAACACCGGGACCGAGTGGCCTACCTGAGTTTATACTACAGCTGAGAAGCCGGGGATGCCGCCACACGTCCTCCCCTTCCAAGCGGGGCAGCTCAGGCCTCGCCTCTGCTTCCCACCCACTCGTGGAGACATTCATCTGTGCTATCCAGCCTTTCCAAATAAAACCATTTCAAAAAAGGCATTTCTTGCCACTAGTGGTGCTTACCTGGTATTGTGCCAGGTGTCTGCTGCCTCTGCGGGTGTTCGGGTGCCACGGGGTCCTGTGCACTGCACCCCTCAGCCCTGCTTCCCTCAGCCCCTTGGCCCAGGCAGGGCTGGCGGCCATTTTCTCTGGGTCACCATGGAAACACCTCACTGCCCTCCCGGACATGGCTTCCCTCAACACAGGGGGCTTTTCACCCCAAAATCCAGCCCTGGCTCACACCAGAGAAGAGCCAAATTAACGCAGCTAGAGGGCAGCTCGCTGCTGCCCAGTCTCCACAGCACTGGGGGCAAACACCACCATCTTCTCCTCAGCTGCCACCTGCCTTCCCCAGCCTCCTCACCACCATCTCCTCATCTCCAACAGACGCTCTGGGCTGGACCCAGGGGTTCACCCACAGCCTGAGGAGAGCTGAGAAACACGGGGGCGTACGCGGCACAGCCACTGGTACTGCACTGCCCTCAGGTATGTTCAGAGAGAGTATAATGGCTTTATGCACAACCAGCAACTATATTAAAGTAGAACACAGCAAAGGGAAAGAGGCTGCGCTGGGACAGGTTAGAGCAGATGGCCTGCAAGACGTACATTTGCATTACTAGCTTTCTCCCTGCTGACATGAGGACAATATTCTCAAGCAAGGAGCAAGCAACATGCTGCTAATTAAGAATCTGGCCACAAAAATAAATTTAGTCTGAAAGGTGCTGATAATCATCATCAGTTGTTTCTGTAATGTACAACTCGGACCCTAGGGATTTCTGTAAATGTCTACAAACCTTCACACACAGACTTAATCTGTTTGATCACAAGTTTGATTCAATCTCAGGGGAAAACTAAGAGCAGGCAACATTCATTCTTGGTGTAACTACCAGTCATGATGCAGGCTTTCAAAATTTCTTGGTCTGTTTAGCTCTTTCTATAGCAAATTTCACCTGTATCCCAATTTCAGCTATAAAACTAAAATGCATTCCTCCAGTTTCCCACTTTCAGTCTTCGAGGGCTCTCACATATGCACAACAACAGCTGCTCACAACCTATCTTTTCTAGGCACGTTGGCCCCTTGCCTTCCAACCACAACAGACCGCTTTGTAGCTGCAGCTGTCAAAAAGGGATGTACTTGCTGATTCGCAGTTGCCCCCTTCAGTGCAATCTTTTGAGAAGGAGGGGATATGGCTCACTGGAATTGTACTGTCCTAAGACCTGAGTTTTATGGCTGTTTAAGGCTTCACATTTGTATTCATGGTTGATATTGCACACTTCACCTCCATCTCTCTTAGTTTTCTAATCAGAAGAAAAATAGATGTGTAAGGGAAGATGTAAAAGAAAGTAAGCAGTACCTATGATTCTGCAGTCCTTCTCAATTGCATGTTCTACCTGTGATTGGAGAAACCTTCTACTAAAGCTTTTGCAAAACTGATGGTATTTCTAAAGGTACTTTGTCCTCACTGAACCAAAGGTTTTGTTGGTGAATTCCCAACCTTCTCAGCTATCATGTGTTGCTGTGGAGAAAGGAAGATATGGAGAGGGAAGGACAAGACTTCCTACTGCTGTAGACCCCACTCAACACACACTCAGGCTCCATTCAGGTGCTTTTCCACTCCTGAAACTTTAATGACTCAGTCAGCTTTGCTTGTAGGACATAAAATTTCTTTTATTATGAACATAAAAATTACTATTTACATTCTACATTCTTCCCCTACCCAGCGAGGGATTTTCTCATTATGAAAAATGCTTAATCCAAGTAAAAAAAGATAGAAATTTTTTATATATACATACATACACAATGTCTCTGTACATTTGTTATTCTGAACAACCAAGGCACCAGAAGTGACAATGGCACATGCAGGACTTTTTTGCTAGAGATGTCACTTCAAATTGTTTGGCAGGAACACCTCCGTTCTCACTGAAGCAATTACTCCTTTTTATCTTCCTCCTCCCTCGGTGACAGGGGAAGAGGGAGGCCTTAACTAAACAGAGGTGAACGTGTACACACATAACTCTGATCTCCCCGGTGACTTGCATTCAGCTACTACTCTAGGAAACCATGACCTGCCTGGCAGTCTGTAGCAGCCAGTCTTTGCTGCCTCTTCTCAGCACATTTTTACCCAGAAGAGATGCTTGGGAGACTGGACCAAACTACGGGAGTCTTTTGCCAAAGAAATTTAACCCATATTTTGCCTAAGTAAAGGCTGAATGAAAATTAAAGCAAAGCTCTCCAGAACAGTTAACAATTACACCAGTCATTTTCACTGCTGAAATAAGGTCTTCTGCTCTGGGGAAATAAAGGGGGGGGGGGGGAAAGAGCAACTTCTGTCGATAAAAGCTTGTATTTGAGAATGGACAAAATAAAAAAGTGCGATCAATAGTATGGCCTTGCGGACTGCAATCAATACAGCTTTATTCCATATTCCAAGTTTTTCAGCGTCTTTCAAAACAGCTGGTGAAGGCGTGAACTCTCAGAGGAGTTGTGCTATGTTGAAACTAACAATAGAACTGAAAAATAGCCTGAAGCAGCTGTTAAATCTTGCCATTCATACTGCTAAAAAATAATCTCAAAGCAGAACAGGGTAAACACCACACTTAGCGCTTTTAAGTTAGAAGTGCAGCTGCAGTCAGGAAAGTGAGAATAAAATGCCATCTTAGCTCTGTATTTACACTTCACACTCTTACCAACACATCAGACGCCTTCAGTTTATAAAAGAAAAGTCTGTTTGCTTTTACCTGCCAAGAATCCAAAGAAAGAAACCTCTCTGGGATTTTTCTGTCTCTGTTAATACATGCTCCTTAGATTATAAGGCCAGGCAAGGTTGATTGCAGAAGTTTCTTTTCTAGCCTGCCAGCCAGCCACAAACGAATTATGCCTTTGTATTCTGTAAAGCCTGCTGGGAAGCACCAAGCAGCAAGAACCTTTGTGTCCCCCATCTCTTCAGAGATTAAATCCTGCCGACAGTGCGAACAAACCAAAGTAAACGAGACAATTCCCATCTGTAACCCAGTGGCCTTCAACGCTTTTAAGGCAATTGACCATTGACCGTTCCAAGTCAGCAGGAGGGCAGAAGGGAAAGAGGGAGCATTGCAAACCAGGATGAGAGTGGAGTTCACTAGGCAGAGAGATCATTCTTCTGCTTCTGCCCCTCAGCCGGATTGCCTCTCCTGTCTTGCTCCATGCCTCTCACCCACAGCAGCGGAGGTGAACCCCCTGGGTTTCTCTTCCTCTGAGCAGCCAGCTGGCTACACCTCACTTCTTCCTGCGGATTTTGGGCTTTTTCACTGGCCGGAGGTAGGGATTGTCTATCACATTTTCCTCGCCGTTCCGACTGCCCGACAGGGAGGTGTTCTGCTGTAACACTGAGGCATTCTCCTTTTCAGGTCCTGAATCATCCTGCCACATTAAAAAAACACCCACCAAAAGCATAAACAACCGAACTTAGGCTAAACAAGGCTTAGAAGTTCAAACCACATAACCTATGGGCAAAGCAGATAATCAACAACCAAGATAAACAGCAGCACACAAGGAACTGCAGTAAAGGTGAGGACTCTTGATTTCTAATACAGGAAGATCCCCTTCAGGAACAGTGGGATTCTAGGACAAACCTCTCACCCTGCTAATACTGAAATGAAGGTTATACTGAAAGCTCAAGATCCAACCTCATTTTGCATTGCACTGTACAGGAAGTTAAAGAACCACGACAATGTTTAGTCATTTACACCTGGTAAAATGCAACCCACTGTGCTTTCTTCCACCCACTCTGCCCAGCTGCAAGGAAGACAGACAAAGAACCAGGTTTCATAAGTTTAAGAAAGCTGGTCCCAAGAGACCTTGATCTCTCAGGCTGGACGTACCGTGCTCATGTGCAGGGGTAGGTTCTCAGTGTCTGTCTGGTCGTCTTGCTCAGATGAATCTGTTTCTTCCATTTGCTGCATTTCCAGCTCAGAGGGGAGAAGAGCTGTCAGGTAGGGTACGGTGAAAGGCCTGGCAGCAATCACTGGGGTTAGGGAAAAGGACACGGTCAGCAAGCTGGCAAAAGACTCCTCAACTTGGAGATTACGAAGCACAAAGCCAACCAGCTACTTGGAGACCAAACACTTTGACTGGTTCTGGTTTTAAACACACACACTCTTTTCCTGCTGCTCCCAGGGATCAGGAATGAAATATGCTGTCCCTAAAAGATGGCAGTTTCTAATTTCCTATTTTCTGAGGCCCCTTTATGTTTCCAGCCAAGGACACAGCATTATACTAACACAAGAAGTCCTTCCTGACCTCCGTAACAGTTCAATTACCTCACGGGCTGAAGCATCACTTAGTCCCCCCTTAAGATAACACTGCCATCTGTGCTGTCAGTGAGCCTTGGGAAGGTGGGAATTCTCAACACTGCTTTGCAGACAGAGAAACAGGAAAACCTCCACTGCCTCCCACAAAAATGTGAGAGAGAAGAAATTGTTCAAAAGTTACAGAGGGATGGAGACAGGATTGGGATGAGCTTTGAATTTAGCACCTATCAGCCAAGGCCTCCTCCACCAGCAGAAGCAAGTGAGCCCTTGGTGAGGAGGGAAGCCTACCATTTGGCTTTGATTCTCTTTTTCATCTTCATTTTAAATAGAAAATTCCTCATTTCCCAGCCTTCCAGTGCCTCAAGAAGGGCAAACACAACGCGATCACTCAGTGCTTGCCTCCTGCAGTAGCAAGAACTCTAATGGAGTGTATACTCAGTTAGGCAGCGGTCATTTACAGCACAAAAGAGTCCTAGGTAACTCACGTGGGAACGTGCTGACATCATCTTTGAAGAGACTCTGCGTTTCTCCTGTCTTAGCCATGAAACGTGTGAGAGCTCTCTCTACGTCGCGCCGTTGAGATGCTGCCTTTTCCCGTAGGACTTGATAATCAGACACTGGCTCCCGATAAGTCTGTGGAGCAGGGAGATAATAAAAAAAGACCACCATTCGTGGATGCAATGCAGACAGCTGAAATTCAAAACACTGCAAGGATGCAGAGGCTACAGGCAAACATTGACCTTCAATATGCAGGGAGCTACAGATGTCAGTCAGCCAGAAATCTACAGCAAGGACAACCCACCACCAACAAGCGACATATTAAGCCAAGAGAAGCTATGTTTTGGATAAACAGCACCAGCACTGTGCTAAAAATCCTTGTACACCACTCCTAGTATCACTGACTTCAGACAGACCCCAAACTGGCATAAAAATCTTTTTTCACTCACTGGTGTCTTGATGTAAGTGTGAGGATCCGGAAACTCAGGGAAATGGCCAGGAATGTGGGATGGATGTGGCTTGTTCTGTCCAGCTGTCAGAGCTTTGGGAGTCACAGGCTGGTTTGTCACAGGAGCTACGGTTGAAAAACATGCACACACACAAATCAGCCAGCTTCATTCTGCCAAGAGTTAGGGAGAAGGTGCGAACTTATACTGAGCTGAGACCCACGTCTCCAGGTCCTATAAAAGGGACAGAGCACGTCCCACCAGCAATAATTTCAGACTGTGTTTGGTATCCCAAAAGGGAACAAGGATTACTTGACCCCTCTCTCCTACACAGGGAGAACAAAACCATCTTGAGGACTCTCCTGCGCAATGAGGATGCTGAAGCAAAGGCAACTGATTCAGCAGAGGGCCCCTTCACAGGAAGCCTTAACACAAACTGCTCTTCCAGGAGCACTGGACTGCATCATCCATCTGAAAAGCAGGAGCTTTGGATGCCAGCAGAGAGGAATGTTGAATTATTTCCAGTTTCCTGCATTAGAATGGAAAGGATTTCCCACATACGGGCAGTGATGACCATCCTCTGGGACCGCTTGGCGTACGCAGGAAGCGTTTCAACATTGAACCCTGAAATACAAAAGAGGAAACAGAAATCACACCAAGAGTTTAACCTGTCAAAAATCCTTTCTCTTAGGCTTCTCCAGATTTTTTCCAAGGGCTCCAAATTACAGGAGAAAGAAAATGTCCCATTCTGTATATATTTATACTGCATCCACAGCAGTGATAGCTGAGAGCCTGCAGGAGGCCCGGAGCAGCAGGCATCACACAAACATCAGAAACATCGGACAGATTTTCCTACCAACAGAGCACACCCAAACCTTCTGCAATGCAGGCAGCTGGAATCAGTGGAACCAGCCAACTACTCACCCATTTCCACTAGAGTAACCACTATATCAGAGAGTGTCGGCTGTGTTCTGGCCGTGTGTTCACAGTAGGACTTTGCGCTCCTTCCAATTTCAGAAATATCTGTGAGGAAAAAAAATATATTTGATTCAGACAGCAGCCACATGGGTATCAGCCCAACCCTGGCTTCAGAGACCTGAATTTTTAGCAGATTTAGCAAGGAATGAAAAATAGCTCCTGGAATCCAGCATCTTACAGCGTGCATATTTAAAATCAAAGCACGTGCAAAGTACGGAGACACTAAAGAGCAAAGAGTCAGATGCTTTCCACAAAATGCAAAAAGCAAATCCGCGTCACAAGCGTGAAAAAATACAAAACCTGGTCATCTCTTGATTTTAGAAAAATATGTAACCTGGGATCCCAGGCACATCACCCAGAGGAGTAGGAGCAGAGCGCCAAACACAGGAACTTCTACAGCCTTAACTAACCAAGGGTTTGGAACTTTGATATTTCTCTGTTTATTCTGGCAGCATCTTAACATGTGGAGCTTATTAGGACACATAATGAGTAGCTAATGAGTACTCCCTGAGTAAGATAAATAAGTCATTCTGAGTTTGGACAAACAGCTCATGCTCACAGACACCTGTGACTCCAGGGCTCTGGCCACCAGTCTACCCTTCCACTTTGGCTAATGTCATTAACACAAGATAATAAAAATGGAAGAAGAAAAAAAAAAAAAAAGCACAATAAAAAAATGAAAGGGTGAAGGCCCATTTGAAAGCAGAGAAACAAGAAACTCCAGGGGGTCAGTGTGAGTTTGCTGGATGCTCCCAAAGCTGGATACTCACAGCTTTGTAACATCTCTGTCAGCGTCTCCACCGCGGCCTTTTCGGCGCTCTCGAAGCCAGCTTCGGTGAGCAAGGAGCTGACCACCACCTGCAGAGTCCTCCTCCGAGCCAGGTAGTAGTTATCCGCTGGCGTGGTTGCGTGCTTGCTGCCCGACCTCTGCGGACACAGAGACCCCCACCACCCCGAGATGGGAGCTCAGAGCAACGAAGCCACCTCAGCCCTGGGGAGCAGCGAGGCCGGAGCCCCACTTGCCCCAGGAGCAGGTACTGGGAGGGGCAAGGGGACCAATCCTGCCCCGCACCAGGGGGATGAAGGCTGGGCTGCTGCACCCAAATCACAGAATCATTTGGGTTGGCAAAGCCCTTTAAGCTCCCCCAGCCCAGCCGCTCCCCTACCCCTGCCATCCCACCCCCAAACCCCGTCCCTCAGCACCGCCTCTGCCCGGCTGTTAAATCCCCCCAGGGCTGGGGACTCGACCCCTTCCCTGGGCAGCCCCTTCCAGCCCCTGACAGCCCTTTGGGGAAGGAATTGTTCCCCAGGGCCAACCTCACCCTGCCCTGGCACAACTTCAAAGGCCCCGCCTGTCCCCCGCTGCACGCACGTACACACGGATACGCACGCATATATACATAAGTATACGTACATAGACCTATACGCATACATCTACACGCACGTATGTGTGTACATACAGACACACACGCATATATATATATATACGCAAAAACATACATACATCTCATACGTATAGACACGGTGTTGTAGGCACCACCCAACGCGGACGCCCTCTGGGCCGCGGCCCCTTTAAAAAAGCCGCCCCACGGGCACCCCCGCCCCGCTGCCCCCTTGGCCGGCCAATCCGAGCGGACAAACTCGAGCCAATCAAGCCCCCCAACCCCCCCTAGCCAATCAGCGCCTCCCTCCCTTCAGCCTCCGCCTCAAAGCCCCACGGGCAGGCTGCAGGCGCCTCAGCGCCATAAGAGGAGCAGGCCGCTGCCGTTTCTCCCATGCTGCGCGGGAGACGCCCTCCACAACGGCCCCGCGTTCCGACGAGGAGCCGCCGTTACCGTGCCGGAGCCACCGGACGCTGTGTCGGCCATCTTGGAGCCATATGGAGCTGTGCGCATGCGCCAGGTGCGGCGGGGCGTGCGTTGAGGCGCGCGCGGGGCATTATGGGAGTTGTAGTGCGGGAGGGCGCGGGGGCGCGTGCGCAGGGCCTGCCCCGCCCGACCCCCGGGGTGGGCCCGCGGGAGGCGGGTGCTGGTCTCCGCACGGGGCTCCGAGGGCCGGCAGCAGCCCGGGGTCCCACCGGGGCACGTGAGCCGGCAGGGCAAGGGTCGAAAGTTCAGGCCTGCTTGTTTCGAGGCTCGGGAGAGCGCTGCTTTCATCTCCTGGGGTGTTTTGAAGCCTGTGGTTTTCTAGTTCTAGTCTGGGCACCTTGTGGGGAGAGCCCTCACCCTGCTGCTGCAGCATAACCAGGAACGCAAAACCTTGTGTAACAGCATTGCACTTGCTTTGGAATGGCCCCTGTTCCCCTTAGAAATTATTTACTAAAAGAGCTTGAAAAGTACCCGTGGTGTGGCAGGAACCCTGTAACCGTGGGAGCACTTAGGGTTTTCCTGTTGTAAGAAATATGTACTCTTAGCTGAACCTCGGTGTACCAGCGTGTGTGCTTAGATCTTTTTGATCAAAGCTTTGGTGTCAGTTCAGTGTTTCAGAAAGACAGAACAGGAAACCCCCACACTACAACTCCCACCCCTTGTTTCCTGTGTAAGTACATGTGTGGGAGAGCAAGAACACCGAGAACCAATTACTGCATGTGAGAGGGGGGAAAAAAAAAGTGATGTAAACAACAGCTGCCATGCTGGAAATTAAAGGTCCTGATCGCATTTGATTTGGATGGCAACGCAGCTTCCACACGCTGCTGGCTTTTCAACAATAGCAGGAAAATCTGTTAACAGATAGGGAAAACGAGGAGGCAGAGGAATGTGGAGGCTGGATTGTTCAAAGCAAACATGCCTGCAGAAGCAAATTTCTTGATCATCAAAGGTAGGAGGCAACATAGTTTCAGAGACTGAAAGTGTGATATCGAGGGTGATCTTTTGCCTTATATGCTCAGGGACAAGCAAAACTGTTGGCAGAGGGTTGGCAGAGTGTAATTGCAATGAAGATATTAAAAGTACCTGGCGGGGTGGGGGAGCGTGTGGTGCAGTGCTGACTGGGGAATCTTGCTGCAGTTTGTCTATGTGAATTCCCAGGGTGTCAGCGTTCTGCCAAACCGTGAGGTGGCCAATTTGCCATCCTTCAGCAGGGATGTCTGTCTCTGGCAGGGCTTTGTAGTGGAGGTGGGGCAGGCTCTCAGCCCCCCAGCATGTTAAGAAAAGAGAGAGAGGGAGATGCTGAAGCCTTGTAGCTTCCCGCTGAGGAACTTCTGGAGGTCTGCATGCTATTGAGTAAGCTGACATTGCAGATGAAGCTAAAAGAGGGGAAATGTGAGTGCTTAATGTTGGTAGGCTGCAATTTGCTGGGTGACTCTTGAGAAGTGTCAGACTGCAATTGTTTGGATGGGAAGGGGAGGGGAGGGGATGCTGGCAGGTCTGGACTGAAAACATGGGTGTAGTGTGCTGGTGCTGCAAAGACAGGCTGGAGTTGAGCCAGAAATGTCTGTAGGAGCACTGGGGGTGCTTCAAACTGGTTGATACTATGCGTGGTACCGTGGGAAGTGTTGTGCCCCTTGGTCTCAGCTTGCCATCAAGTTAATTCAACCAACTTACAAGTTGCTCTTGTAGCAAATCTAGGGGATGAGTAAATGGGGAAGCAAGTGTGGACAGGTGCTTTAGCTGATGAACATTGTGTGCATCAGAGTACTAAGTGAGGCAGCATTTCCTCATTGTAACATAATATACCAGCCATCACACTCAGCAGGGGAAAAAAGAAAAATAAGTGGTGATCAGTGGTGTGGTGCTAGATCCTGGAATATCTGAGGCAGAAGAGAGATCGGGTAGGGAGCCAGTGCAGAGTGAGGGAGTAGCATGCACGTGTTTGAGATGTGTGCAGGTCAGGACTTTGGTCTGCTCTTATCTCTGCTACTAAGTCTCTCACTCCCTCTCTGTGCTGTGAGGAGGATGAGGGTATTACTTAGCTGAGTTATCTCACTGAGATTGTGAGGGGTGCAATATGATACAGCACATAATTGATCCATAACTCCTGGTTTTATTGCATGAGGACAGTCTCTTCTTAGTTTCTTGTCTCCAGTACTTTGTACTTTTTTACTGTTGCTTTTCAGCCAGTTATTTACAGCAGTCCCTGCCTTCAGGAGTGTTTATGCATCTAACTGCTTCACGTAAAACACAGACACAATCCTGACGAATACAGACTGAGACCCAGCACCCTTTTCCTGCTCTGGAGAATTAACTGCTAATCTGTACAGCCACACAGCTTCTCTCTGCTCCAGTTGATGCAGTTTTTTTCTGTGCAATGCTTGTTTCTGTCCATATGGATGGAGGGCATCCAGTGCCTCCCTCAGCAGACCTGGAATATCTTTCTGGGAGTTGGAAAGCAGAGAGGCTGAGCAGTTAATGAGAACATGGGCACAGTCTTTCTTCCTTCAGTTTTTGTAGGAAAGAAGGAGCTCTGGAAAGGCAAGATTTCAGACACACCCCACCACCACCTGTCAGCAATTCCCAGCTAGTTTTTTCAAGTCTTTCTGCAATGCCCAGCTCCCATCTGAGCATTGCTGAGGGAGCCTTGCCTAACCTAGCCTGTATTCCCATTGGGGTGGGAGGCACAACAGGACAATTCAGGCTGGAAAGGACCTCAGGAGGTCTGTAGTCCAGTCTCCTGCTGGAAGCAGGCTCAGCTGTGAGGTCAGACGAGGCTACCAAATGTAAACCTTCCTGTGCCCACTTGCGTTGTGTCCACCACAGTGGTCAAGAGCAAAGGGGCACTAGAAGCTGGGCTGTGCACCAGCTCTCCCAGCTCAGGCAGGCTTCAAGGAGTTTCCCCCAGGCACAAGCTCCATCTGCAGCTGAAGAATCTGCCTGCCACGACAGAGGCAAGGCTGGTGCGGTGCCTTCCATCACAGAGTGTCGCACAAGCATCTGCACCCCAGCAGGGTCCACTGCTGTATGTGTGTGTGCTGCCTCCTTCCTCGGGCTGTATGCTCATCCAGATGAGCAGCCACAAATCTTCAGTGCTCCCCTGGCACCTGCTGTCTCCTGCTGTGAGCTCCCTCTACAGAGATGGGTTGCTGCAAATCAGGCAGCTGAAATTCTAGCCCCTCTGCATGTGATGCCTACATTACCTGATTTATTCATGTGTGGGAGCTATTGTGTAAATAAGAATACTTCACAGCCCTGTGCTGCCTGGTTTTTTTACTTTCTTGGAAATATTCCTTTTTTTAACTCCTTCCCAAAACTTCATAGACAAATTTCTGAAAATAAAACTGTTTAAGTCTTTAGCTCTTAGCACTCACTCCAGGGGCTTTGGTTTGGGAAGAGGGTGGCGGGGGAAGTCCTGAGTGAGGGATGCCAGGGGAGGCTGGGTGCTGTGGTTAGTGGGGCAATGCTTTGTATTATTCTGGGCTCTAGTCCTGGCTCTGCAGCTAGCCTGCTGAGTAACCACAGGCAGCTCCACATTTCATTTTCCCACATGTAAGTACTGGCATTCCTTGTGAGATGCTTTCAGAGCTGATAAAAAGCAGCATCTGACATTAAAATATTCTTGTTCGTGGCACAGTACCCTTAGAAAGTTCTTCCCAGAGCAGCACAGTCGGTGTTGGACTCATCACGAGCAGAGTATCCAGAGCCTGGCAGAAATCCACTAGTCCACCGATTTGCAGACAACCCTAATACTATGGGTACAACATACCTCTTTATGGTGCAGGTACATAACTCTTCCCTTATGCATAGCTCCTCTCTGATGGTGGGGTGGGAATAAAAAACTTCCATAAAGGTCCAGTTACTCAGTGATTTAAGTTTCTTATGCGTGTCTCTGAAGCGCTGGCTGCTCTGAAGTAGCTGCTAGCAGCCACTAGAGGAGAGTAGCCAGCTGAGACAAGAGGGGACGAGCAAAAAAAAAAAAAGGAGCACTCCAGTGCCATGCTAAAAGATGTTGCCAGGGATCCAGTTTGAAAGGGATGGAATTTGGAAGCAGAACCATGCTGGCAGCTTGTGTCCCTAGGTGGAGGGTGGGATCTTTATTTCGGAGCCCATGTGAAGTGGGAAATGACATTGCCACTGGAAGAATTTGCCAATTTAATGTGCCAGTTTCCTCTGGAGTGCTGTGAAATTGGTCATCTGGCAGCGAAAGGAAAAAATGCAGGATGGCGATCGTCTGTGTGCCTTCCTGGGCATGTTGTGTTTTCCAAAAGATTGGAACATTTCCTCTTGTTTCCTATTTTTAGCAACAACAAAAAATGCTTTCACACTGGTGTCAAACTGAGAAAGGAAAAAAGTTCATGTGGTTTTACTCTGAATCACATGCAGATTCTTTAAAACAAGAGGTAGGAGTTAGAATTCCCAGGTCTGACAATAAATAGTTGCGTGACCCCAGACAAGAATAATATTAACCTTGTTGAGAAACAGCTGAGTAGTTATTCTGATATGTACAATCCCAGAGGGGAAGCTGTGAAGCTTGTTGAATTTCGTATTTGAGAAGAATAATGGGAACTGACAACTCTGGACTCTTTGGGTAGGGAAAGCCCAAGGTTTTGTAATATTTTTGAGCCTGGGAGGTGCTTAGCGTAGCAGAAGGGCCTGCAGAAGGCTGGCTATATGACCTTGATGTTTTCAAATCGTAACTTTGAGAGAGGTGGTTAGTCAGATGGAAATTACTGAGTTCTATTGCAGGGGTGAAATTCTGCAGCATGTGTTAGACAGAAAGCCAGGCCAAGGGCTCTAATGGCCCTTTGTGCTCTTAAATTTCATCGTGCCTCTGGTTTGGCAGAGAGCTGGGCCTTGGGCAGGCCCGGAGAGCTGCTGCAGGTTGGTTTCCCTGCAGTGCCCAGCCCCAAAAGGAGGCAGCTGCCACCTTGCATGGCGCTGCTGTCCTCTGCGTCTGCCCCAAGCCACCCCAGCACCTTTGCCACCAGAGGGCATATCATGACCAATGTGTTTGTTCTTCTGAACAACATAATTCAGAAACCAAAATATCCAATGGTGAATTAATTTAGACTCTAACACCCCCCCCTTAGCTGTCAGGATGTCACCAAAATCCTCCCTGCATGCATTTTGCTGAAAAGCTCCTTTGAACCCCCCAAATTCCTTGAGTGACCAGATCTGAGGGGTTTTGTCACGCAGTTTAACAGTGACAAACACTTGATATGCAGAGGAGCTGCTGCTGGGCAAGGAGGGAATAAACTGTACATCTGAGACTGTTTGGGGTGGTTTTTTCCAATGGCATTGGCTTATTCCTTGCAGAAATGAAAACTCAACTGCAGAGGGCTTATAGCTATGTTGCTGCTATTGTTTTTTATTATTTTATTTACTATTTTGAGAAATGTTATTTGTTAGTGTTATCCTCCTCCTCTCTAAAACAGCAGTGGTGTTATTAGCAATACACTTGTGTGCTAATTAAAGCCTCTTGAGGTAAAACCCTTGCAGATTTCTTGCTGGTTTTGTTATTTGGTAGCAGAGGCTGATGCCTGGGCAAGACGGGCTGCCCTGCCTGGGCTCCTAGTGAGGTGTGGGGATGCGGATGAGCTCTCTGGATAGTGCTGAGGGGTCACATCTGGAATTTCCATTCACCTTTCAAAAAGATGTAACATGCATAGAGGGTGGAAGAGAGTTTCCAGAATGCAAAATGCATTTTGGTGTGCGAGTTAGGCATTCCAGCCAGGGAGTTTTTCCGAGTAAAGCTTGAAGCTGTTTAGTCTAACCTATAAATAACCACAAGGGGAGAAGGTGTCTGGTGGTAGAGGGCTCTTTCATCTACCAGAGTCATAACAAGATCCAGGTGCTGGAAGTGCAGGCCAGCACAGTTAAAACAGGAGTAAGATGCAGCTCTTCATAGGGGAATGTAATTGGGCTCCTGAAGGGTGCAGTGCGCTCCCAAACATGTCAAGGCTCCGAATCAAGACTGACTATCTTTCCAGAAGATAACACTGTAGTTCAACTGCAGGCTGCTGAGCTAGACACAGAAATGAGGTGTCTATAGCCAGCTCCTAAGGAGGCAGAGCTCGTGTCCCTTCTGAGGTTATACTATATGGCAGTGTCCATGCTGGAATTGGGCCCTGAAGGGTCCCTGGCTCTCCTCCCCTGCCACTCAGGCAGGCTCCCCCCACCCAGCATCTCCTTTTGCAACTTTTGCTCCTTAAGGATGAGCCTGCAACATCAAGGAGGTTCCAGGAGCTCCATTTGGCCAAACTGGAAGGTCAGAGCATCTTTACTGCTTAAAGCAGGCCTGGGGTGATTGATATTTGCTGGGGCTTTTATTTCAACACTGTTCAGCTGATGTAAAAACTGCTCCTTCGCATTCTACCAGCTCATAGCTATGTTTCTGAGTCAGTGCCATGTCTAATCCACCAAGCATGTAAACCCACACCTCCAGACTGTCCAGAGTCTCTGCTGCCGAGAACTATTGCAGATCTCTGGTCAGCTCGTCCTGCCTCATCAGTGACTCAATGGATGTTCTTCTCCATTCTGTTCCCTTTGCTTCCCTGAAGCTTTAGGGTCCAAAGGTGATGAGGAGGTGGCTTAAGCCTGCTTTTGTGCAAGTGGTTAGATGTGAACTTTATTTTTAGAGAAAAGGCAGATGTTAGGGTTTGAGAGAACAGGCAGAGGAGTGCTGCCAGGTTTAGGGGATGCTTTCTGGTGCAGAATCTTACAGTGAATGCTGATAGTCCTCACCTTCCCTCCTGCACTGGAGAGGGTAGCAAGTTCTCTGCCCAGTCTTACCTGTGAGCTGTCATTCTGACTTACCATCCTTGCTTAGGGTGAACTTTACAGCTGTTTTGGACACCCCAGATGCTGGGTGTGACAGCCACTGATGCAGTCCCTTGGTAGCAGTGATGCTGTAAATCAAAATACCTGCAGTGGTGTCAGGGGGAGCCAGTACTGTCTGGCCCAGCTTCTCTTTTGCCTTGTCAAGAGATGATGATGGTCTGGCTACTGGGGACCCTTAAAAGCAGCTAGAAGGACTCTTGGAGGAGAGCTGCATTGCCTCTGCCTTGTCCCTAGTGTGGATTGATCACAGTCAGAGCCGTATGTCTGGCCTAAAACTTTCTAAAATCTTGAATCCTCCTCTTCTCATTCATCCCTGACCAAGCAGCAGCAAATGTAATGCATAATTGCAGCAAAACCAGAATTATCCCTGTTTGACCCCTGTGTTTACATTTGGCATGTTTTGCCTTGGGCCATGAGCCCATTCCCCACCTCCAGTATCTGCCTGACTTTTAAATGTCATCTTCAGAGGATCAGGCCTGAGGCTGTCAGAGGAAGTACTGCACAGCAAGGTGGGCACAGTCTCATCTTGTAAAGCAGATGTCAGCATTAAAGCTAGGCCAGGACAATGTCTGTCTCCTGCATGTTTTTTGCACACTTCCCTCTGTGGCTAACAGCTTGCCAGATGAAGCCATCTCCGCTCTGAGCCAGAGCTGCATTGCATGTGCCTTTGATAGTTTGCAAAGAGTAAGGTGTTGTTGCTGGCCCCACAGGGTGACAGCCTTACCCTGGAGCACAAGCACCAGCAGCTCTCAACTGAGAGGAGGCCACTTACCACATTTGGGTTTCTCACTGCTGTCTTTGACAAATACCGCTATCATTTCAGGAAACCACATGGTGGGTGTTGTCTTTTCAGGGTAGGGGTGGGGGTAAGGAATCCTGTTCCTCCATGCAGAGGCCTGGGGATTGGGCTGGGGTGGTGGGATACCTCTGCTCTCCAGGATGGGCTGTGGGTAGCTTCTCTATCAGAGCAGGGCAAAGCTGCTCATGTTCCCTCTGGCAGGGAGCATCCAGGACCAGCATGAGAAATTCCTGCAGCAGATCATGGACCACGCTGTGAGTGGGCTGAACTGGCTCTGCTTCAGAGTAGGAGAACACAAAAGTTTGGAAAATTCTTCTGAGCTGTGGTTGTGCGATATTGCCTATCCCAGCTGGGCCTGAGGTCCTTTTTTTGAGCTCTTCCTATTTCCAAAAGGACAAGAAAGCTGTTTGGATGGGTTCTGTAGAGCCCACATGCCTCAGCTGGTCTCATGCATGGATGTGGCTTGCTAAAATTCTCCCAGTTTGGACTTGAGGGGCTTTACTAGCTTTTGGAGATGCATCCCGCAGTGACGGGTGATGTGGTGCAAACTTCCGTCTGCTGCTGGGGTGCAATGACAGGAGCACCAGCCTTAGGGGGCCTGGTTCTGGCTCTGCTGTTGGTCTTTGTATACAGAAAGATGCTTCCCTTTCTGTGTTTGTTTTTTTTTTTTCCCCATCTCTAAAATGGGGTGGGGGGAAATAACTTAAGAAGCATCAGTGACTTGACTGGATGAGTTGCAAAGTTAGACAGCTGCTTACTGGTACAAGAGTGGGTGACAGTAATGGCATTGAGAGGGCCTGCTGTCACCTTTACTTGCCCATTAAATCTGTCATTTCCAGAATACTGGTGTTTCTTAGCAAATGCCTATATCTGTAAATTTGAGCTCAGAGTCTGATGAAAGTCACTTTTTTCTTCCCAGTGGGAACCTGGAAATAAAGAGGCAGTAGGAATGGGTGAAATGTAGGAACTTCTGTGAACTTATTGGACCTTCTCAAGAAGCTCAAGCTGAGTTTAGAGCTTGGGTTTGGGCTGATTCTTGTTTGATCAAATCCAGCTGCCCATCCTCATTTTCAGATGAAATGAAAATTGTCACTATTGGGGCAAGAAGCTGATAAAAGATTCTTCCTAAGAACAAAGCCTCAAGTTTATCCATCTGTGCTCAAAAAAGGATCATCGGGGAAAAGGGAGGCTTCTTAGAAATCCTGAAATAGGCTGCTGGAAGAGTGAGGAGAGGGACGTTTGTTAAATCACTGGAATAGCATTAATTTTCCTTCAAGGACTTACCTCCGCACCACCCCCCCAACAAGCGTGTCTTTTTTTTTCCCTTTTCTTGATCTCAGAAGGAGCTGCATTGCTTATTGTCTCTAAAAATCATACGCCCCTCTAAAAGTGCTTCCTTTGCTAGCACAGAGGCATATTCAAACTGGAATTAGATGCTTAAGTATCTTCATGAAAATGGGTGGAGAGACCTGGCCAGCTGTGTCCATACACACTACCTGTGGCCATGGAAGAATCCCATTGCCCAGGCAGGAGGTGCAGCCAGGCCATCTTCGCAGTGAAAAGCCTTGGGTGCTCTCCCCAACTTGAGAAGAAAGAGAGCCTCCAGATCATGTCATGGAATAAGCCTGAGCTGGGAAAACTTGTATTTTCTCCAAATGGCTCTTTCCACAGGAGCCTGAGCCAAAGGCTGTTAGTCTATGGAAGTTTTAAATCAGACCTAATGGGAACCTGGAACCAAATCCCACCAGACGTCCGCAGTCCTCTGGACTTGCGGTGTAATGTCACTCCTCAGGCCCTCCCTACTAGCCAGTCAGAGCAGTTTCTTTCTCTGGGGCCTTCAGCAGCAGCAGTGAGACACAAGGGGTGAGGCAGAGATAGAGGGTGGCAGCAGCTGTTCAGGATGTGTTGCTGATTCTGTGACATCTCCCACCCTTTTTGGAAATCGAGAATTTGGAGCAAGACAGAAAGAAAGAAGAAACAGCCACCGATAAAGCTTCACATAGACGACAGCCCTGTCCTCAATGGGCTGTGACCCACAGCCTGTCTCGGGGGATCTGCACCAGCTGGGAGGCAATGATAGGCTTCACTGCTTATTCTGTCTGTTCACCTCCCTGCTTTGGCCTTGGGACGGATATCATCCCCCTTCCTTCCTCCTCCCTCCCTTCCTCCCTCATGTCTCCATCTCTTCCTCTCTAAGTCTGAAGCTTGCTCCATAATTTCTGTTAACTTGCCCTGGCCGAGTTTCTGGCTTGGCTCTGCTTGCTGACCCTCCATTGTGCAACACCCTAGGGACTTGTAGCCTTGGTCCCCATAAGGGTCCCACCTAGCGATGGTGGGCTGGGAAATCCCAGAGTATTCTCTGTCCTAGAAAATGCAATTTTGAAGAGGCAAAAAAAAAAGTGAAGAAAATGCTTGTGGCTAGAAACTGTTGACCCTGGACCAAGCTCCCTGGACAAAGTTTTCCTCTGAGCATAATTGTGTGTCACTTGAGTTTGTCTGTGAGGACCTCAATCAAGCCAAGGGGATGCTGGTGTCACCCCAAAACCTGATCTTCGCAGGGATGGTGGCAAGAGTCACCTCCTGAAGCGTAACGGAGAGGATATTTGCTGGAGCTCAGGGTAACACGCTTGTATGGCAGTGAAGTTGCCTGGGCTGGGACCAAGGGAAGCTGTTCCAGGAGCAGATGTAGAACAAATTCTCTGTGGCTGTGAAAATATCTAGTTTGGCTGGAGGGAAGGGGATCTCTGAGACGGAGGGCAGCAAGACTTGTATTGGCCCACAGAGATGGAGAAGAGCGGGTCTGTGCTGGAGAAGGCTCCTTGGGCAAGGAGGACAGATCTGCGCCGACTTCACAGGGAGGGTTGTATGGGAGGGGTGTGTGGAGTCTGGCAGAGCATGCATTTCCTCAGCCTCACCAACAGCAGGGTCTATTTTGGGGTAAATATTTAAGACTGGATCTCTGAAGGTCTGATAAATTGAGTTCCCATGACCCAAGTAAAGATTCTGTGGCTTCAGGGTATACAGAGGGCTACAGGCCATGTTTCACGTGCAGACAACTGTCACCACATGTAATTTTGTTTCTTTTATTTCTTTTTTTTCTTCCTTTTTTTTTTTTTGTAACAAATGAAGAGGGTCCCCACATCTGGCTGTGGCGGTTAAACAGGCTCGATTTAATCACAGACTGATATAGGACACAGAGAGAAATGAGGGGAAAGAGGTGAGAAACGCAGAGCACCTGCTTACCCCCAGGCAGTGTGCCCTGTTCTGGGTCAGGCTGCGCATGCGAGGGGGCCAGGAAATCCACAGCTGGTAGTGAGGGTGCGGGGGGGGAAGAGAGAGTTGCCCAGATCCTGCCTGGGTGGAAAGTCAGATGGTTGGGACCTTTTGCAAAGGTTTTCTGCAACCTACATCTGGGTGGAATGAAAGCATTGACAGGGACATTGCAAAGGGGCCAGGGCTGGTAGGGAGGGCTCGTGCGGATTCATTGCACAGCAAGGAGGCTTCTGAAGGGGCTTTTGCAGCAGCATGATACGTGTGTTGAGAGGTGAGATGAATCCAGTGTTTCATCTGCCTCCCAGAAAACAAGAAATCTCTTCCCCCTGAGAGCAGGTTGCTCTCAAACTGTGTATTAAAGGTTGCTCGCTTACGCAGCAGGAGCAGCTTGTGTGCAGAGAACAGCCAGCTGATCTGGTGGTCCTCGTGCTCTGGCTGCTATAGTCCTCTCTGCCCTACCCCCAGTGGCAGGGTGAGCACCATCTTTCTAGTCCAGGGCAGCAAAGGAGTGGGGAAAAAAAGTTGAAAACTGCCCTCTTCTAGTGGCATTTTCCATACCTAGTGCGGCGGATGCTAAAATTGCAACTTCCAAAACTGAAGCCCTCAGGCCAAAGCTTTTTCATATTTTCATGCTGATCCTCTGAGCAAACAGGAGGTGTCAGTTCTCTGGGATGTTCTGTGTGTCAGGGGGTTTCCTGAGCATGGATCAGTGGGTTCCCCTGCTGAACTCAGGTGCTGAACTGCACCTCTCTAGCCCAAGGCTGGTAGGGTACAGATACAGGGTTGCTGTGTATCTGTTCCCAGCTACAGAAGTGATTCTCAGGCTGGCAAGCAGAAATGTCCCAGCTGGGTGGAAAATACACAAGGCCCAAAAGAGGCTCTTCTGTGAGGAGTCCCTTGGAGTCAGGATTTTGGGGCTGGAACCTAGAATTGGGAAAGGCCATGCAATCCTTAAGGAGCTGATCTTCCCACCAGGAGCCAAGTGTTTTGCTGAGAGGGTGATGGGGTTTGCCATCCAACCTAGCACTGGGTTTCTTCCCTGCCCCCCTGCTCATCTTCTGCAGTGGGTGAGCATGTTAACTGAGACAGCAGTTTCTCCTACCCTCCCCCTTACCTCCCTCCCTTCCACCCCTCAATCTGGTTATTGATGAAAGCAGATTTGACATGTGATAGGCCCCAAGATAAAAGCAACGTTACAACAGAATGTAAGCAACAGCTTGGGGGGGGGGGGAAACCCAAAGAGTTGAGCAAGGCATGACCAGGGTATCTGGTGTCAGCCCCAGCCACTCCTCAGTCCCAGGTGCAGCTGGGAAGAGGCCTGCCTTCTGGAAAGGGTTAATGTCAGGGCTCCTGCTAGACTTTGGAGCCCTTTTGACAGCAGTTTTGAAATCTGATTTTTCTTTCTGCAACCAAGTGAGGTTTTTATCAACTTCCTATTTGAGAGCAGAAGTTGGAGCCGGTGTAGGAAGGCTGGTGCGGGAGTGCTGCCGTGTGTCCTTCTGCCCCGTGCCCTTATTCAGGGTAAGCAGTGTGCTGGCAATACAAGAACCACAGCCTGGACAAATGGAAGGTTAAGGACAGGGAACAGCCCCTGAGTTCAGTGAGATAAAGGGTCCTGTTTTATTCTTTGCATCAGACCACAGCCCAGCCACGCTGCATGTGCAACCTGCTCCTGCTTGCTCGCTGCAGTGTCGCTGGTCTCATCTTGCCTGTGTGCAGGGCTCAGCTCTCCATGGCTAGCAGCCTGTCAAACTCCTTCTGCAAAGCAGCAGAATAACTGTTTGTGCCTCTGCCTGTAATGCCCAGGTGCTGACGCCTGCACTGGTACCTCAACTCCAAAATAGGACAAGGCCAAATCCGCTCTTTTGTGGGCTTGTAGCCTAACACTGCCTATATAAGCATCATGTGAGGTGAGGAGCAACATATCCCTGTGCAGGTTGCTGTGTCCTGCACTGCTATTTGCAGCCACAACGGCGTTGTCTCCAGGAGGCATTTTGCTGGCACAAGGCAGGCAGAGTGGAGCAGGTCCCCCACTTCACGCACATGTGCGTAAATGTACTTGCTCTAACCCAGGAGTCATTTGCACAATTCATGTTGTTCCTTTCCATACGCAGCTGGGGGCTTTCTCTTGCAAGGGCTTTTCACTTGAAATCAGTCTGTCCTAAACTCAAGTATTCAGGGACTTGCACTCTTCAGGACAGCTCAAGTTTCTATATGCCCGTGTTTTATGGGGGAGCTGGGTCCAGGCAAGCACAGATGGACTCAAGGCTTATGGAAAGTACCTTTCAAGCCAGCTCTGTTTAGATTTCTAGCTTGAGCCAGAAAATAAATAAATAAAAATGGGAGGTCTGTCCTTTTTTTTGTCTGATGTATTTAATTGCATTAACAATCAGAGCCTGGGTCAGCCTCTCCATTGGAAATACCCCAGAAAGTCTCAGATTTTGCAGCGATTTCCCCAAATTCTTCAGCTGGGGAGATGACACTTCTCATCTTCACCCAGGAACTAGGTCAGCATTTTTCGGTTATCTTGTACAAGAGAGAGCTCATGGTGGCTGTTCAGGCCACCTCTCTAGGCCTAGCCTGGTAGGGTATAGATATATACAGGTCACTTGCCCTGTGCTGCATGGCTTGATCAATGCAGGGAAGGATGCAATCCCAATATTGCCCCAAATCATGAACACCATCAGAGCAAACACAGAGCTCAGCAGAGGGAAATCTCAGCTCTGCCTGGCATCGTGGTGCTGCTGACACGCTAATGGAGTACGAGAGCAGCAGTGACAGCAGCAGAACTGGAAAAATCTTAGGTGCTTATAGCTGTGATGGTGTGCAGGGAAACTACTGCTGAGATACGTTGTGTAATGTTCATGCTACTGTCTCTCTTCAAATGTCTTGTGCCACGTTTGTTGTCTGCCTTGCAGTTGTTTTTCAACTCTGCAACTGTTAAAGCTCTTTGAAACTGTCTGCTTGCAGAGCTGAAGGGTTAAACACAGGACGCAGAGTGGGCCTAAACACAGCAGACCTCTTTGGTGGCTGAGGACCGCCAGCATGATCGCTGCTCTCAGTGCTATCTCTGCTCCAAAGCAGTGGTTTGCAGGCTTAGCTCAAAGCATCATCCACATGCGCAACCAGACACAGCTACCTTGGGCACCTCGCTGTGCCTGCAAGGGCCTGGCTGAGCCAGATCTGCAGGTGCAAGAAGTGACAAGAGATGGGGAGTGGAAATGAGTCTGTCTTTAGGCACCACTGTAGTTTTCAGCTGTGCATCCAACCATCAATCTCTGCAGGTGAGCAGAGATCGTTGCTGAGCATCTATTTTCTCCTTCTTAACTTTTACTGTGCAGGAAGTAAATAAACACTTATGCATACTTTTAACATATTTGTCAGGTAATGGCGGTAAAAATAAGTTTGCATATTGTGGGGCTGAATGGGCTGAGGGCTGCTTCATGTTGCACATGGGAGCCCATTGAAATCAATGGGGTCTCAAGGGTATAACTGATGGCAAATATCAGCCCTGTCTTTAAGCCTTTTGTATCTCAGCTGGTGGCACATGGGACTGGTACCCTGCAGCCCTGCCATTGCTAGTCGTGGGCTGACCTTCCCACTCTTGGCTGAGCAGGGGCTGAGTGTTCTCTTGCTCACATCAGGGAAGGAATAATTCAGGATTTTGATGGCTATAACTGCAAAAGATAGGAGTCTGGTCTTGGTCTTATAGCATCTCCTAAACACATCCAAGAGGAGAGCCCTGTCAGGTTCAGAAGTACAAATGCACAGTTCCTGGTTTGTTTGTTAGCTAATTAGGATCAACAGTAATTTCAAGCAGTATATGCCTGAAAATGAAAGATCTACAGCTTTGATGGACATGAAATTGGTATACAGAGCTGAGTAAATCTGCTGACCTGACTAGGAGTTTCCAGGGCATGTAGTTAGTGTTTCTGGTGCCTCTGGCTGATGTGTTCACAGTTAACAGCTGACACCGAGATGAATGTGTCTCCCCTCTTTCAGATAGATCATAATCTCTGTCCTGAAACAATTCATGCAGACACTTGGCATCACTTCATAACAACCCAGTAGCTGGGGACAGCAATACAGAGGAGAGCCCAGCTGTAGGAGAAGGGAGCTGCCCTGGCAGGAGACTGAGGAGTCTCTACAAAAAAAAAAGGCTTTTCCCTGTGGAGATAAAAACCTGCAAATATTGGTATTGGATGTTATTGAAAATCACTTGCAATAGCCCCAGGAGCATGGCTCTCCAAAGCACTGTGCGCACAGACAGTAAGGCAGAATGGATTTACTGGGGAAGTGCAGGGGGCCAAAGCAACAGGTATTGTGTCCATTTTAAAAGCAAAAAGATTGGGGGCAGAGACCTGTCACACATGCTTTGGGCTTGGATGAGCTCTCTAGAGTCCTATCCAAGCCTTTGGCTTTGGCACCAGCCTTTCTGCTGGGAGCAGAGGGGAACTGGCTATTTCAGTCGTTCTGTAGGTGTAGTATTGCAGTTGTATCCAATGGTGGGGTGCTCTGTGCAGGTAGGATGTTTTTCATCAGTGTTTACACATGCTGATTTCCTCCTCTGTGTTGTGCATTAGGTTGGATAACCAAGATTTTTAACCTGGTCACTTTACTAAAGCAAAACCACAGTGCCTGTGTTTCCTGTTAACCCGGTACCTTTGTTTCTTCAACAAATTCAGCACTGCAGAAGGGAGAAGCAGCATGTCCAGCTCACTTTTCTGAGAAAATTGTAGCAAGGGCAGAAAGGTGGTTGCTTAACAGCTCCCAGCCATACCATACAAGAGATTTTGGGTAGGAAGTGAAGAGCAACTTTTCCCATGGGAACTACAGGGGGAGGCAAACTGAACTGAATGGAGGCCTCATAAATCAAAGACATACGCCTTTGACTTTCTGCACTATAGCCTTGGGCAGCTGGTATTTATATGCCCAGTCAAGAATTAAAAAAAAAAGCCACAAAATGCAAGAATTATAAAAACTGCTGAGTGCGGTGAATGTCTCCTTCCATCAAAGTACTACAGAAGGAGAAACTGAGGCACAGTGCATGGGGTCCATTTGCTGAGGGTCATGCAGAACCTCAGCCCTACAGGGATGAACACAAACTGATTTACCTGTTCTTAGACTTTTGTGCTTCTCTCCTCCACCCTTAGTGAGAAGGGAAGGGGTCAGGCAGTATGGCTGGCAGGGTATCCCATGTGTTTTCTTCATCCAGAAGCAGCAGCAGTGTTTGCACTGCCTGCTTGAGAAATCTACATCATCAAAGCACTTTGCAGGTATTAACTAATTCTTCATCGTTAAACTGCAGTGATGGGATTTTCCAAAGCTGTCATTGTTGGCCTAAGCTGGGAGCAAAACTCGCAGCAGCTGTGATGGAAATAAAGTTAAACACACTTTACACTACACAGGCCTAGGGAGATGTGATTCAGTGTGTATGATCTTACTTCTCCGTCCACCATCATCAAAGTACCTTCTGACTTACCGCTATTAAAAGCAGGTGGTTATTTTCACTCAGTTCAGCCACCAGTTCCTAGCCCCCTCCAGTGCTGTCTCCCTGATAACTGCCCTTCCCCAGCTCACCGCCGATAATCAGCAATGGATTTTTTGCTGTGCCTTAGCCTAGACACTCAGTGCTCAGTGTCCCATCCCCGTTACCCATCACCAACCTCAGCCTGGGGTGTGGAGGTAAGCCTGAGGCTCTGTGCTAGCTCTCAGCACCTCTGTGACTCCCGCCCTCTTTAAATGCTCCTGTTATTCATAGACTTTCCTGCCAGCCTGCAGCAGTTGAGGTGCACTAGTGCAATGCATCTCTACCTCTTACAGGCCATGAGTAGGTTCTCTTGTGTGTGTACATATCTTCTTGTGTGAGCTCATCGCCTGATTAGCCTGCAATTTTGATTGCACAGCTACCTCTCAAAGTGCAATCAGCTCTTTCCCCCACCTTGCTGTCCTTAGTCTTCTCTGTGTGTAGGGATATGAGCCTGCCAATACCTTAGGGCAGCCTCTCCCTCTGGCCTGGGCATTAAAAGACAGTGCCAGGGGCTTACTGAAACACTATCAGTCACTGTCTCCGCACAGTTGTTTGGTGTCTTTCTCTTTTTTGATGGCAGCTAGATTCTAAGAAACCCAGGCGGGGAGCTGCAGGCAGGGAAGCAGGAGCCCCAAAGGACCTTTTGCTTATCTCTGACCTTTCTGGCATGGATGTGTGTTGCAGGGTGGCCTCCAGGGCCCAGATAATGCAAAAGCTGGGATGTACGATTAGGCATTGAGACACCATCTGCAAAGATCTGGTAAAGACCTGCGAGGTGGCAGCGAGGAGAGGAAAAATAAGTAAGGGAAACCTCCTCTGCAAAGCGTGGTGAAAAGCCGGGGTGGTGGGACATGTGTGACGTGGTGGGGCAGTGCCCTGGTCCAGGGAGCAGGAGGGGCTTTGCCAAAGTGTCAAGGGAGTGTTTGTGGCCTTTGCAAGTTCCTTGTTGATGAAGGGTGTAACGAGGTGGATGCTGGAGAAGAGCTGTCCCGGACCAATGCCCTGTGCAAAACCCAGCCTTGCTTCGCCAGCCGCAGGTGGTGGTGAGCAGCCCTCCCCTCTGCTTGCTGTGCCTCTACTGGAGCTGGCTGAAACTCCCCAGTGCAAACCCTTGGAAGAAAATACTGATTTTTCTTTATGTGCTTGGGAGTATATTGGGATGAGAGAAAGGGTGACCCCGCTGCCGTGGCTGTAGCCACCGCTTTGGGCACAGACTGAGAATCGCAGCCAAGGAGGAAGCAAGTCTTAGACTTGAGCTTTGTCCTCCCATGTCCCAGGTCATGCGACTGAGCTTTCCAGATGCTATTGCCGTGAGCAGCAAGACCAGGCACAGCTGGCTTCCGACAAAACTGAAGCTCTGCATGCGTTATCTGCTGTCTGCGAAGGACTGAATCTATTTCTCAGTGGATGCATGATTTGGGTCTCCTTCTGAGCTGCCTGCTTGTATGAAGAAAGTCAAAGGTTGGTACATCTACCTGATCAAGTCAGTCAGCCTTGGTTGAAATTGGCCAAAGAATTAAGAATTTATGGGAAAGGGAGAACAGACACATGCAGCAGGATTGCATGTGGCTTGTTTCTTTAGAAAACAAGACTAGAAGTGCTGTAAGGTCTTGGGTTCATCCTGATGCAGAACAGGAAGATTTTTGTGGGATGGGAAAAATGTTTCCTGCCCAGCTCCAGTCCGTGCTGCAGCGTAGGGAGACCCATTGCGGTAAGCCTGGGCTGGAGTGATGGGGCCTGGACAGACAGAGAGGACCACAGGGTGTGTTTATGTCCAGTAGCCTCAGTAAAAATTCCCCTTTATGGTATCCCAGCCAAATCCTGCTTCTTCCATTCCACAAAGGACAGGCAGTACAGCGTGACCTTGAAGTAAACAAGAAGAGAGATGTTAACCGGCGGAATATAACATATATGTATATACTTATTTTCAGGTAGAAAAATCAAACACTTTCCCAGCCTCTTTGGAGAAAAACATCCTCTAGAGTTTCTTGTTTTGCTGAGGCTTCTCTTTCTCTCAAGCCGTTTCCAGCCGCCACTGTGGCGGGCGGAGGGATGGATCCCCGGTGCAGATGCTGGCAGCCCCACCCTGCCAGCTGAGGAGTTGCACTTTCAGTAGCCATGTACCAGGGTGACTTGGGGTCAGCTGGGGTGTAGCCTGAGATAGTTATCTTTGTGGGGCCTTGAGAATATTATTTTTTTTTTTTCCCCAGATTGTTTTTTCCCCCCCCTCTTCTATGCTTAGTGTCTAGTGACCCAGCTCTGATTTCCTTTTCTAATTAATTGCAGTAGTCTCGGTTTCTGTGTTTCACGTAGTAATGAGCATTTCCTTTATTACGGCTATCACTTATGCAGCATATCTGCTCCCCAGAACGGCTGCCTGCCCTGGTAACCACTGGGGCTCAGAAAATGTAGGTCTAGCCTGTGCTTCACCAGTGTAAATTGTTCCTGAGCTGTGGGAAGTTTATTTGCCAGTGTAGTTAGAGCAGTAGATGCTCTTATACAAATATGGTCGTACTTTACATTAACATGGTTTATTTTAAGTATATCCTCATTTAAATATAGTTAAATGGTTTTGCCACCACAGTATCTTTTGCATGGTGAAAAGAGTAAAGCTTTTATCAGGATGGAGCAAATGGAGAAGCCCACCTGATTCTGAGACAGAGCTGACCCACACCTCTCCCGGACATGACTTTCCTGCCTGCACTTGCCCGTTCAGTAACGCAGCTCTGCAGCCAGCCAGGTCTTCTCCCTGATCTGGCAGAAGTTAACCCAGTCAGAGCAGGGCAGCCAGCACAAAGACCAGCCTCCGTGCATGGAAGGGAAGACAGTCATGGGGCAGGGGGGAGAGCGGGACAGCCCCCTTGGCAGCAGCCTGGACTTGAGCAGTTTCACCCAGGAAACCAGATCCCAGGTTGTCCTCGTTCTCCCTATGCCATCTGTTTCTCACGCGGCTCCTTTGCCCACCTTATCTAGTGGGGCTGGCACCTCCTTGGTCTCTCCTTGTGTGCTCTGGGGCCCAGAAGGCCCAGATCTTGGGGTGGGGGGTGCTTTTATACTCCTCGTAAGGCAAATAATAACTGTTGTTCCTGAGTCCTGGAGCTTGGACCACTTCAAGCAGGCAGGCCACTTCAAAGTACGTTCTGGGAGTTGTCACTGTAAAAGCTATCACTCGGCTATTAAAGTCTCTAAGTCCTGATTGAAGCTGATTAATTTACACCAAGTTAATTACTAGGTCCCCTTCTGAGGGTCTGATGCAGTCATTCCATTGCACGATGTTGTTTTCAGGGAAAATCAAATCCTTCGCTTACACGTTTGTAGAGTTAGAGGCATAATGCTGTAGCATCTTTCACCTGGGAATTTTCTACTACCATCGTGAAGGCCTTTAAGGCCATTAATAAATGAACATCATTAATGATTAATCACCTAAATATGAATGGAATAGGCTTAGTGCCAGGTGAGTGTAGAATAAATGCATTTGCCGGAGTTCCCCTTGTGCGCATGTACTCTGGAGCATCTGGCAGCAGTTCCACTGCATTCCATGGAGACTTAGGTACCTCCATTATCTCATTTGGCTGGAGGAAAACTGAGGCATGTAGCAGCTCAGTGGTCTGCCCAGGCTACCGAGCAAGGCAGAAAAGAGCTAGAAAGCCCTGACACTTCCTGGCTCTTTCCAATATGTACTTTTTCTTTTCACTGTGAACACTTATTACGTATTTTTTTAATTGTACATCATATTATCTGGGTGAAGGGAATAATGCTCCTCATTCTCTCTGTGAAACTTGTTAAGATACTAGAAAATAGAAATTGCTGTGCTGATGAAACCTAAGGCTCACGTAACAGCCTCCTCTCTATCTGAAAGGCCAGTGTTAGCTGACTCGGAGGAAGACAGAAGAACCCTGCACAAGTAGACTAGGGATAATTTGCAAGAACCGTTATTAGTGTTGAGACCGAAGCATGTGGTTTAGCATCTCCTCTCATGCATTTTAGAACACAAGACAGTGTTGATATCCAGAGAATATCCAAGCTCTTTTGGGCTTGTAGTCTTGCTTAGGAATCACAAGAAGCTGGCATTGTAGCCTCAAAAGGAAGTGGCAGGAGCCAGGACTGGTTGTTAGCTGTCAAGCCCCAAAAAGGTCATGCTTAGGTTGGTGCACTGAGAAGAACGAGGTAGGAGTGCTGTTGCAAATGGAAAACATTTCCATGCACTGCACTGTTGTCTCTAGGAAACCTTTCAAGCACTCCCAGGCCCAGCAGTTTGCTAAGAAGACCCAGATCTCATTCCTTTCACTACGGTTGCCAGCAGAAAGGTTTTGTTGGATTTTTTTTTTTTTTTCCCCAAGTAGAATCTGCTCCTGGCTCCACTGAAGCTGGTCACAGCTTTTGTTCAAAAATTAAGCCATTCTGTATTCAGCTGTGCTTTATGCAGTAATACATTGCCTGATCCTTGCCTGGGTACGAGGGAGCTCCTGCTAACCCTGCATCCATGGGAGGGGACTGACCGAGCCTCCCCAGTGACCAAACAGCTGCATCTTGAACCAGGCAGCCGAGTGGTAACTGCAAACGTGCATACAGCTCTTCTGCCCTGGAGCGTGACCACAGGAAAAGGGGCTCTGTCCAAAATAGCAAGCAATGCATTGATGCCCTTCAGCAGCTCCAGGCGAGCCAACGGATTTCACAGGGGGACCTCAAGGCCTTGGCAGGGTGGTGGCAGCAGGGGATGGGGGAGACTCCCAGGGTCCCCTTATCGCTTGTGTATTTGCTGGTCACAGCCAGTGCGGAGGAAACGTCCTTCCCTAGCCAGTACCGAAGGAGGGTCTTGCTTTCTCTTCTCTCATGCCTCAGGGTGCAACCCCAGCATCTCCGAAGAGGCTGTTCCCAACATCAGGCAGGGAGGGGAGTCCTCTTTCAGTAGCTGTTTCCTCAGAGGGACTCACAGGACCAGGTGTAAGTCCAGTTTCCTTGGCTAAGGCCCTTAAATTACAGGGCATGCAAGAGATATAAGTAGCAGTGAGGTCTAACTGTCATCTCCCATCACCTCCAGCTTGTTTACATCCCTGTGGGGCTTCCTGTTCTTTCCTCCTCTGTAGCTATTAAGAGTTTATTCTTTTCTGGCAAGGAAAAGGCAAGATCCCAGCTGACCTGGAGTCTTTTGGTAACTCTCGGAGACAGCTGCAAACTGACTGTACTCCCCAGCCTCAGTGAGGTCAAGACAGGAGCTGAACTCATCAGTCACTATTTCCCAGGAATTAGATGCTGTGCTGTGTGTTTGACTCTCTCCCAAGTTTTCAGACCATTATTGAAAGGCTGCCTCGGCCAGTCCCTGTGTCTTTACACTCATCTTTCACACTACAAGGTCTGTCAGCTGCCAAACAGGGCAAGGCAGTGGTGCTCGGACAGTGCAGCCCGTAACTGAGAGGCCAGGTCCTCCAGAAGATGATGGCCAAGTTGTTTCGGAGCACGCTGGGCCTGGCATGCATTCCCAGATGGCTGCTCAAAGGGGGGGCAGCGAGTCTCTTGCAGCTTCTGTTCAGACACCCAGAACTGTGCATTACATCCATGACCACAGGATTATACCTTTAAATCGAGCAGATCTTGTCTCTGTGAAATCTTTATCATAGGTGTGGAAGGGGAGGAGGCAGGTTTCTGAAAAAGCTCAGCTTTTGCTGAGAATAATCCAGATCCTGCTTCTTCCACCACTGCCTTGAGAACAAAAAGATTTGCTGGCTGCTGAGTGCCTTTGAAAATTCAGGCCTTGATCTAGTTTTTCTTTTTTGCTCCTTGCCCTCCCTTTTCTTTCTCTTTCTGGCTCTCTAAGCATGCATGCATCTTCCCAGTTTCTGTCTCAGCCTGGCCTAAGAAGTCAAGATCTCGTGCCAATTTGATGTTTGCCTTTTCTGAATGCAAGAAGCCCCTGGAGCTCAGGTGGGAGGAGAAACAAGTCACTCTACTTTCTACCATGTGCACTGCTCAGAGCTCAGCCTGGGAAATGAAAGTTCCTTGGCTGAATCTGACCAGCCGTCTCCTCCTGTTGCCTTGCCAGCTGAGCTCATGCATTTGTCACGGGATGAGCAGAGCAATGCGGTTCATCTTCCTCACTTTGTCCAGTTCTCTGCATGCTTCCTCCACTTGCTGTTTGCAGCTCTTCATCCATTCAGTTCTCCTCTCCTTGCGATGGTGCACCAGGTGGTAGAGGTGTATCTCGCCTTTTCTCCCTAGGGTCACATTAGCAAGTTCAGCTTGGCCAGGGGACCAGGCTGGTCCAAAACACAGAAGGAAAATCCAAAGGAGAGACTCCAGAGATCTCTGTTCCAAAGTCACACTTGCAGAACAAAGGCAGGGGTGTTCCAGGTCAAGGAACAGCAAAGCTAACACCGCTGCACCTGCCAGGCTGTGACGACCCATGTGTCCTTGTCCCCATGTTCCTCGTGTGTTTGTCTGTCACATGCTCCTGATTGCCTACTAGGATTTCAGCAGGCAAGGACCATGGCTTCCCAGAGAGGTCACATCCCTTGGCGCTGCTTGATAATCCCCGCAGTGCCCCTGTGACAGCCGTTTATCTGGCTGTGTAATACCTTACGGGTCCACAACAGCATCTCTAGTTCCAGCATCTCCAGCTGCTTCAAAAGCTGCTGGGCCAGCGTCCTTCAGCTACTTGCAATGGGCTTTGGCTCAAATACATGAGGAAGGAGGGGATGTTTTTATAGTAACGACAGTTCCTAGTAGGCCTGGCAAGCTCTGTGCTCCTTGCTGCCTGACCCAAGCTGTGCAGATAATCAGTGGCTCCGATGATGGGGCTGCACTTATCATTGCTCTGAGCCTGGACAGGCACTGGCAAGGTGGCCGTGCAGCAGGGAGCCTCCCCCAGCAAAGAGGTAAAGAGGAGCCAACAACAGTTGCGAGGTCCCCTGGTTTTCTGAGCTATGGAAAATCACCCAGGGAGGAATGACTGCTCAGCATCTTTACAGCCCCGCATCGCAAAGCAGTGGAAAGTATGTGCAAGTGAGTGCCACACGGATCAGTGCCCAGGGGAGAGAGCTGCGTCACCAATACCAAGCACGCCTGAGCAGGACGTGGTGCTGATGTCGTGCACGCGACCGCTTTGACTGCAATGGGGCCAGCTCTGAGCCTTGGCTTGGGCAGACAGAGCACCATGCTGGGACCTGGAAATCGCAGGCTCCCTGTCTAGGCCTGGCACTCACTGCCAGGGAGTGATGAGCAAACATTTCGGTGCCCCAGTCTCCTCCTCGGTAAGCAGGGATGCTCCTGCATTCCTTTGCAGGTCTCCTAAGCGCTGCCATCCCCTCATCTTTTCTCCTTCCCCAGCAGCTTCTGTTGTGCAGTTTCAAAATACTGGTAGTAGCAGAGGGTTCTTCACTGCGGACCAGATACCATGGATTCATCCCTGTGTCAGCAGCCACCTGGAGTAGAGCATATCCCACTGGATTTCAGGTCTTCCACCCCTGAAATTGGACTGGTCCAGCTCCTAACACCCGCAGCAGGCTGTTTGCTGTTCAGATGTTAACACTTGTTTTGGGGACATGGTCTGCCAGCTCACCTTTTAAATAATACTGAAGAGCTACAAAAATAAACTGAGAAGCACTCATGCCTGATTGCAGGAACCTCTTTGTTTGTCAGTTCGCTGTGGGAAGGAAGTTCGTATCTTAATTGCTACAGACAGTATCCTGGTAGGAGGCTGACTCTGGTGGTGCACTGCTGTAGATCTGAATTCCCTTTTGCTCAGGCTCATGTAGTCAAGCGAGGATGGTATTTCTGCTCACACGTACAGGGCAGGAGTGTAAGCTGTGGACTTGCTTTGGCAGTGGGTCTAGCTAGGGTGGCTGGAGCCTGGCTCTCTAGTAGGAAGAGTTGAATAGGACACAATACCATTTTTTCTAACTCAGCCAGCCATATAAACCACTACTGATTTCAGCTTATGAGGTCTCAGAAGGCATCTTCTTCACTGCTGTGATGCTAGATGAGGGTGGAGTGGACAGGGAGGAGCAGCAACTCCCATGCTGTGAGGCTCAGAGCAAATGCAAAGCAGTAGGTTAGTGTTGGAAGAAATGGTTAGTACATCAGGCAGCTGCTAGAACCACTCAACCAAGGATCTGCCTAAATACAGTGGGAATACTGCTTACCCAGTGATGTGCATGTGTTCAGAGTATATCTCATTAGCATGTTAATGTCAGTAGTTATTGATGACGTGAATGCAGAAGCATACATAGGTAATGCACAACTACCAGAGCTGCTGGGAGAAATGCATCTGTATTTTATTACGGATACTAGTGTCTCAGTGAACTTGATCTCTATCTGTTGGGATATACAGAGGTACCTGGCTGTGACAATCACAAGAAATAGTGACATTTGTGCCTTCAGTAAAAGGTGTTCTGGGAGCTTAGTCTAATCCTTGGAGAAGGAGACTTGTCTTCAAAGCTGCAGGTTATCTGCACGATGTCTGTGCTGCTGTGTGGATTGTATTTTATCTCCATTTATTAATGCAGGGGTATGACTTTCATCTCTGTCTGTGCTTAATCACCGTGGCTTGTAGGTCCTTAAAATTTTCCTTCTTTGGCTTCGCAGTTTGAACTGGAGGGATGGATGAGCATACTTCTTCACCGCCTAGGTGGGAGAGGACGCATATGCTATGCATGCGTTGGCTTAATGCAGTAAAGCCAGGTTGGCAGCAAAGGTGGTGGGCTAGGGGACGGTCCCTGGGGCGTCAGAGCGGAGGGTCTGCCTCGCACACAGCTGCGGCGCTGGACCTGAGAGCGGCTCAGCTCGGCGCCCGCTGGCTGCGTAGGCATATTCTGGCTGATGTGGGGTTGGTACAAGATGTTTCCTTTCAGTTACACCAAGGGTGAAGCGAGTGCTGCCAGCAGGCTCATGGTAAAGGCTTCTCGCCTGCAAGGTCTGCCTCTAGTTCAAAGCCCTGGTAGCGTATGCTCAGCCTGTGCTGGAAGGTAACAGCAAGCCAGGTGCACCACGAGTGGGGGAAGTCAGTGGGGTATCAATCACTTTCTTTCTACCCCCCAAAACACTCAGCTGCACATGCACGCAGCGTAGTCCTCCCTCCCTCCAAGGAACCAAATCTAGCACAGACTCGACTGATCCGATGAGATTCCTCAGAGCTGGCACCCCAGAGCTCAGTCCGCAGTTTTTTCACTGCCAGCTGGCAGCAGGAGCGCACCCGCTCTGAGCCCACCCTCCATCCTGTTCTGGTGTGATCCCCTCTGCCCCTGTAAAGGGAATAATCCTCCCAGTCCAGACTCGGGCAGAGACCTGCCCAGTCTCCATCTCCATTTACCTCCTGGCCAAGCCAGGATTAAAACCCAGCCATCCTGCCCCCCAGCCCATTTCCTCCGGAGCCCTGGCCAGCTCCAGCCCTACTGCCATCACTTTGCTGCCTGCTTTGCTTTGTGAGGTCCTGGAAAATGTGGCTGGGTGCTGCCATGCAGTGAACAGCCGGGACGCAGGCTCGCGGTGCTGCAAACAGCCTCGTCCCACAGCAGGCTCAACTGCTTGCAGCAGGAACACAGAGCCCAGCTTTCAAGGATTTTCCTTTCTCCCTCCTCCTGTTCGAGCTGGGCCAGTCCCCCCTTCCTCCTCACTTCACCAGGCAGGATGGATCCTTTCTTTGGTACAACCATGGCAAATTCCCTTTCTGCCTGCACCGCTGCAAAGCGTTGAGCTGGCTCTGACTCGCTGCCTGGCAGTTTGCGTTGGCAACCAGGCGCTCGGCACCAGGCTTGCCACATCAAATGAAAAATATCATGCAACCAAAAATTCTTAGAAAAACCCAAACGCGTCTAATCTAGCGAATAGGTCACACGAGATGTAAGGCAATAAGATCAATTCAGGGCAGGGCAGGAAAAGGCAGGAAGGATGGACAAGGGAAGGGTGTTGTAAAAAAGATGCATTTTATATGTAAAATTTCAGGGCAGTATTTTTTAACAATTTGCATAATTGGTGACCACAGATAATCCCCTGAAATGAACTAAATATATCACAACTGGGGGCTTTCCAAGCCCAGTTTGCTTTCTGAAATTGATTGGTTTCAGCTTTGCATTTTTTTTTTTCTATGGTCTGTCTTTCTATCTTCACCAGCTGAATTTGGTTGGTTTCTGAAATGCCTGATTTGGGAGCAAAACCGAGCATTCACCTGGGGATGGCTCACTATGGTGTGAGTTTGAGTCAATGAAAATGTGACTTAATTTTAGATTTCGTTAGGAAAAGGCAACTAAGGCAGAGAACAGCTGCTAAAATGACAGATGAAGACAAACTTGTTCTGACGCGTCTCATAAAAAAATCAGGTGAAACTACACTTAAATCTCTGCTGGCCTAAATTGTTAGTGGAGGCAAACTGGGCTGGCTCCACTGTAGTCAAATCTGTCCCAGCTGCTTTGAAATGGAGACGCTCCAAAGCCGTGGCCACTTCTGGAAATTTTCTCCTAAATGATTTGCCAAAAGACGCAGTGAATTGCTTGCTAAGAGCTTGTTTACAAATGTGTCTCTCTTCACCCATTCATACATCTTTCCAACCGCTTCTTTATTCCATTCTGGAATCCACCTAAGCGAAGGGCTTCCCTACATCCAACTGTTTCTCTCCTTTAATAATCTTGGTTAAGGAACTCATATTATTAAATTGATATATCCCAGGAATGGGCATGCTCGGATACAGAAGTGACGGATATAGTGTAAACCCAAACAGTATCAACAGTCATGCTTTTATTTTTGTTTAAATAGACAATCGGTCCAAATTGTACCAAAAGCTGCTCCAATGAGGGGATTTAAGTCAATGAAAAAGCTGTATTTTGACCTTTGAAGCAGCAAGCTTGCTTCTTCAGCATTCTCATATGTATCATTACTGGATATATCTAAGCATTGCTGAGATTCAGTATTCAGATGATATCATTCCCAACTAATTAGTTGTACTCAAGAGTCTGACCAAGTCAGAGGAAAGGGAATGCGGTGGTTGCCAGTAATGGGAAAGATATTAGGAAACGCGTCCCCTGGGTCAAATGTTAAACTTGTACTCAACCAAACTTCCCTTCAATTCAGTGAAAGCATTTTTTTTTTTTCCCCTAACTTAAGAATGAATAGGATATGAGAAAGGAGAGCAAGCCAGCTACGGAGGGATACAGGAGCCTTGTGTTTAGGCATGGGACCACAACCAGGCTTTCCTCAGCTCTCCTGCCCACTGGGCTGGGAATGGCTGAGTGAGCGGGGAAGGTGCCTCAGCTCCCTGTGCCCACGGGCTCTGATTTGTGTGCACCAGAGCAAGCATCTGCTCTGGGCTGATGTGCCACGTCCCTGCAGCGATCTGCCCTGCTGCTGCCATGTTGGCAGATGAAGCTGTGCACTCCTCGGCTGCTGCACCCCATGGCCTGACCTCATACCGGTCCATCTCTATCAGCAGTTTAAATGCCTGTGATGGACCATGAACTGGGCCATCTCCTAAAGCAGCGGGGACTTCTGGCAAGTAGAGACTGTGACATGAAACTGCCACGGCACACTTGTGTGCCAGAGCCCTTGTTCTTTCCTGCTGGGAATAGTTGTGATACCTCTCCACTTAGGGAAAACTGGATGTGCAATATAAGAGATCAGGATGTTTGAAGCGCTTTGAAATCCTCAAACCAGAAAGTGTGCAATACTGTCTTCACACAAAATGGTACCTATTTTTCATTTTATTTTGGGGATTTCCTACAGCAAATTATCTAGTTATTTGCTCATTGGATTTGGTTTTCAAGTCCTTCATGTATGTTAAGCAGTTTCATTTTGATGTCACTGATGACACTGTAGTTGCAGTATGACCAAGGAAGAAGATGGCTTTGCTCTTGGTAGATCAAAATTGGACAGAAGGTAGATATAAAATAGAAGACACAGAAACCAGTGTAGAAAAGGTACTGATCATGTTTGTTGACAGCCTTTGGGGCCAGGCCCACTGCTGGTGCAAAGTGACGTAGATAAAAACTTGCTGCAGCAAAGAGCATACGGACCATTGCCATCCTGATAAATGGCATTAGCCTCAATCCAAGCCCACGTGTGACACCAGTTGCCCGGCAGAATCAAACCTGTATCTGCATTGCAGCTTTAAAAGCTCCAGCTGCTGGCCGTTCTTTTTAATTCATCAGCAGCATACCAAAAAAATGAGCCCCCTTTATGATTCAGTAAAGAATAACATTGCTGGTTCGAGATCCTGGAAGTCTGGAGGCCATCGTGTTTTTTAATTTTTACTCTGAAGGAATTTCCTTTTTTAATATTGCCATGCCCTCTCTTGCCAAAACCAGGAAGCTGACTATCTATGGACAACAGTGACCAAAATTTGGTTTTCCTGGAATTTTCTCTTTTCCCTCCGCACACCCACACAATAAGCTTTTTAGGATGCCTGCAGTCTGTAATTTGCCCTTCTAGCCTGATAATGTGGCTTGCAGAGGCATCAGTTTTGCCAAGTCATCATCTGGAAGGAACACTTTCTTATGCAACAGGCTTCATTTTCCCCCTCCGTGTCCTACGGCCCACGGTCGCCACCAAGCCCAGCTCCAGCTGAACAGGCTGTGTCAGAACCGCCGTGCAGACACTGGGAAACAGGAGAAAGACCATGAAGTCTGGGAAAGGGCCTGAAACTTTCAATTTCAAAAGGCAGAGCCCAGAAACCAGAAGGACCAAGAACCCAGTGCTGTGGTTTCCCTTTGCCTGACTAAAGAAAATAGCTGCTGTCTATTTTTACTAAAAATGTGGGACATGGGGCCCTTCTCTTCCCCTGCACAAATGGGGGATGCTGCTCACAATGAAAGAGTGGGGGAGTGGAGCAGGGGGGGTCATCCCGGATTAAAACCAGCTGACTGGTCCACAGAAATCTCTCCCATAGATTCTTCAAATATTTCTTGCCCACACCACTGGAAGATTTATTTGTAAGGTGAAAGAAAGTTAGTTGGGAAAGGGATTTGGGAATCTTCTCTCACCTACAAAAATTATTCTCTTTCATTTCAAGGCAGGGATGGGATTGATCTAATTCTCTCCCCCTTCCTTGCCTCCAGTTCCGCATCACCATGCTGTATGGTGTTCTCAGGGCATTCAGCACAACAAATCAAGGCTGATGGCATCATTAAAAATTTGCAATGTATCAGATACCTTGCGGAAAATGAAAGCCATCTGCACCAGTGTAGAAATGGGATGCCAGCGTGTGAAACGTGTTATGTATGTGACCTTTGCGTTCACTGTCATGAGTAGTGTTTTGAACCTCTAAACCTCTGATCGAAAAGATGTTTTTCATTTTCAACACAAAAAAAAAAAATCCTGAGCAGGGAGAACAAAGACTTCAGCCTTGTTTTACTTATGCTTATTAACTTCGTATGTTTGTTCTTCATTAAAAGAAACTTTTTAAATGACTGGAAATACAAAAAAATTACTAAATGCATCAAAATGGCACACAGAGAAGTGACTTGGGTAGGGCGAGTAGCTATTGTGGCCGGTAACTCCAGTGCTAACTCCTTTGGTTCTTTGTTCCTTAGCCAAAAAAATACATAAAAGTGTATATTCTGAGGAAAACTCCAGCAGAACTGGCCAGAGGTGTTCCAGCTCAGTCCTGTTTGTATGATACCGCATCCTGCAAGTCCTGGATTTCTACAAATTCCATTGCTCCATTCCCTTCTGAACACAAGCAGCTTTCTCCCCAAGATTGCAGATAAGGATTAGTGCTGTGAGTTGAATTTAGGCTCGTCTCCATCCGATTCCCTGTATTGATCTCTCAGCCCAGCAACACTGCCCTGTAAAATGGAATATACTGCCCCGTTACGGGAGGGCGTACTGCTGAGCACTTCATTTCGGAGGGGAGGGCCGTCGGGATTGGCAGGGAATGATGTCATCCAGCAGAGCAAGAGGTGCTGGTGGTCTGCAATGTATTTCCCCACCTCTCACATTGGTGATTATCATCGTTCGGTTGCAAGTGCTGCTGCGAATGCCACGTTGTGGCACCATCCCGCTGGCTTATAGGGGTAGCTTGTCCCGTTCACAACTGGTATTGGGAACCTTCATAAAAAACGGTCCCCCTGAGCTAATTCTCTCACCTCAGTGAGGAGCTTTGAATCTGCAAGCTTGAGGGCAATCCATGCCCCCTTCCAATCAGGGAACCCCTTGTATGTTTTATACTGTTTTCTCACCCTTCCCACTGGCACTAGCGAAGTCAAGAAGTCGCAATTTTTGTAGCCAGTAACAAACATCAGAGAGCGACGTGGCCAGAACTACAGCCTGCTGTCTTTGACTTTCCATACCAGAAAGCTGGGTGAACTGGAGGCAGGCTTGGGTACCAGTGCAGAGCAAATCCTCTGCTGTGGAAGTCACAGTGCAAACTTATTGAAAAAGACTTTAAAATTCCTTAAAGTAGCCATTCAGTGTACAATTTGCAAAGGTATTTCCAAATAATTGTTAATTATTCTGAAAAACCAGCCAAGCCCGACAAACCCTTATCTTGGCAGACACGGAGGTTGCTATCGCCCATGGAGTGCCACCAGTAGTGACACGAGGGTGACTTGTGGATGACAGTGGGCTCAGTACGGACCTGCTCCAGGCGTGTACACAGCTGATTATTTTCATAGTCTTGGAGGACTTTGGTCACACACACAGAGGGGGGGAAAAAAAAAAAAGGTATAGGACTAAATACTGAAAAAATTACTCTTAGAAATTTGTAAAGATTGCGTTGACAAATCCCAGGACCGTCCCCCCGCAGCCTGGCTGGCCTGCAGAGCGCCCGACACCGCCTGGGCACCGGGGAGCGGCCCCCAGAAGCAAAGGGGGCAGCGGGGGAAACGTGCGGTCGCTGGTGCCGCAGCGGAGGGACGGGAGCGAGACCCGTGGGCGGCCGGTCCCGGTTCCCTCCTCTCTTCCCCCCCCCCCTCAACATGGCAGCGGCGCCCCGCGGCCGCCCCACGTGCTGTCAGCCCGCCGGCGCGCCTTCGCCCCGCCTCCCGGGGGCGTGGCCACCGCCCGCTTTCGGCGCGTCGCTGTCGGTCGGCCCGCGGATTGGCGGGAGGTGGAGCTGGCTCCGCCCCCGGCGCGCCTCGGCCGCCCGGGCTCGGCGGGTCGTCCCGGGGTGGGCGGCGGCCACGCCCCCCTGGGAGCGCGGCCAGTTCCCGGCGTCCCGCGGCGGCTGCACCGGAGCCGGCGGGGTGCCCGCCTGTCCGCCCGTCCGTCCGCCTGTCCGCCCGCCCGCTCCCATGGAGCTGCTGTGCGTGGAAGCCGTCCCCCGCGTGCCCCGCGCCGGGCGCGACCCGCAGCTGCTGGGGGACCGGCGGGTGCTGCAGAACCTGCTGAGCCAGGAGGAGCGCTACAGCCCCTGCGCCTCCTACTTACACTGCGGGCAGACGGAGATCAAGCCCTACATGCGGCGGATGCTGGCCTTCTGGATGCTGGAGGTACGGGAGCCCCTGCTGCCTCCTCTCCCGCCGCCGCTCCGGCTCCCTGCCCGGCCACCGGCGCTTCTCCTCGCCCGCCGGCCGCGCTTGCCAAGCGTGCGCGCTCCTGCGGCGGCGGGAGGGAGCGGGCGGCGGCAGGGAGCGCAGGGCAGAAGCACCCGACCCGCGTTGGCCGGGGGAGGGGGTGTTCAGCGAGGTCTCCTTGTGCAAGGGTGCAAGGGACAACCTAGGGGAGAGGAAAGCCCCGAAGTCCCAGGGCTTGGCATGCGCCGGAGGTCAGGTCTCCGGTCCGGGGGGGGGGAGGTTATGCCGGTGGGGAGGAAGGCAGCCTGCGGTGGGGCAGTACCTCTGCAAGTGCTGGCTGCGCTGGGAGATGTGATTGCCTCATGCAGGAGGAGCAGGCCCCCCCCGAACCCACAGGCCGTGCTCGCCCCACCCTGGTGGTGTGCTGCCACGCTGCTGTCCGACCCGATGTTTGCACCCTGCTCCCCAAAACTTCTGGGCAAAGAGCTCAGCTGTGCACCAGCAGGCTAGAGACTTGCGTTTCCTGAATGGGGCTGAAAATGCCTGGTTAAAGGGGGAAAATAATATCACTACCATTTACTTCCCTAAATTAAAAATGAATGTGGCTCTCTGCGGGATACAGTTCAGTGGGGGAAATCTCACGGGCCTCTTCATGAGATGATCAGAGCAAGCGGTCTCAATAAAGAAAGAAAGAACAAATTCTGCAAAGGACAAATGACGTTGGGACGAGCCTGCCTGCTCTCCACCCCAGTCGCTGTTGCAAGAAGCTGCCTGCTTCTGTCAAAAGAAATAATGAACATCTTGCTTCTTAAAGTTTTGGGGTTTGTTTTGGTGTTTGGTTTTTTTTTTCTTCCCTGCTATTATTGTTCTGCTTCTGCAATTCCCTTTCCAAGAAGAGTAGTTAGATAAATGCCGCTTTGGAGCCTGTTCCTGTGAAGCCCCAAAGGGCAGTCCAGACGTGGATGACACTTGGCAGTTGTCATGACCGTGCGTGTCGGTGTCCCCGGCGCGACGGCAGTCTGTGCAGGGGGAGGCAGTCGCTGCTGGAAGGAGAATGGTGGTGTTTGCTGCTGTATGAGGAGAAACCTCAATATTTTTATGGTTGCGTTGAAAGAAGGAAGTTAAATATGACCAGTGTTTTGATACTGGTTGAGAGATAAGAGCAGAGGACCGAAATTCAGAGCTCCTGGATTCTGTTTGTGGCTGTGGTACGAGTGTGGCTGAGGGAGGACGAAGGCTTTCCGACTGAACCATTGGTTTGGGCTCTGCCACTGATTCTTCTCATGTCTCTGGGCCACTTTAAGGTGGAATTGCCAGAAGTGGCTGTGGGTCTTGCGCTATTAGGTCTCCAGCTCATTTTCTCCAGAGGCCCCCAGTCCCCACAGAGCAGAAAATGGCAGCTTTGCTGTGCGGCTGGCTGGAGACATCCCCAACAGGGAGCATTAAAAAAGGGACCAAATAAAGCACTTTTGCTCTTAACTTACATGTGGCTAGAAAGGGTGCACAAATAAGTTGTGCAGCTTTCCACAGGAAGATGAAGTCTCAAGGCATTGGTCAAACTCGTTGCTGGTGTAATCCCTCCGAAGTCATAGGCTTAACGCCTGTAGCTAACTCGCTCCTTAGCACCAAGGTGCCTTCAAAGCCCTGCAGATAAGTGTGAAACACCATCATGACCAGAAGCTTTGAAGCTGCGGTGCAGGCAGGATCTGGGGAGTCCTGTGCTGATTAAAACTTCCTTTTATTTTTTTATTTTTGTAATTGGGTTTTGTCAGGTGTGCGAGGAGCAGAAGTGCGAAGAAGAGGTCTTCCCCTTGGCCATGAATTACGTGGATCGCTACCTGTCGTCGGTCCCCACGCGGAAAAATCACTTGCAGCTTCTGGGAGCGGTCTGCATGCTCCTGGCTTCCAAACTGCGAGAAACCATGCCCCTGACTGTGGAGAAACTCTGCATTTACACAGACAACTCCATCACGCCTCAGCAGCTCCTGGTAACCACCCCTATCTCAAAGAGCCCTCTACCTCCTCCCCAGCTCTCTTATCTTCTGCATCCTGCTACTTGGCAGCATACCTGCCTCCGTGTCTCCTCCTGTTCTCTTTCTCCTATTTCTTCACCTTCCTCTTGCATTCCCCAACCAACCTTCTCTCCCCCTTGCCCAGGTGGGTGCGAAGTCTTGTTGGTGGAGACCTTTCCATCCTCCCTGTTGTGGGAAGGAGAATTGTCACCTCTAAGTTATAGAGAAAGTTCCTTGTGCCTTAAGTGCTCATTGCCAGCGCGGAGCTGCCACGCTGAGCTCGCTCCCAGGCACCGGTTTGCTCTCGAGTGACAGGTCTGGAGAACAAAGGCTCCTGTGTGCGCAGCGGCGCGGCACGAGGTGAGGGCTGTCACTGGGGCGTGTGGCTATCGCTTGCCCCGGCTGCAAAGGGGTGTGAAGTTGGGAGATGTGTTTTCACACTGGTAGGAAAAATGAAGCTCAAAGCGGAGAGTTAACCAGCAGAATGGTTGGGAGCTTTTCTGACCTGGGATCCAACTGGCTGGGTTGTACCCTCGAGGCTGACAGTGCTGCCAAGGTGATGGAAATGAGCGGGACCTTACTGCTGCCCAGGTCCTGCTCCGCGCCCTCGAGTTCAAGCAGGGCTACTTTGCCTCTCCCATCGTACACTCGGGGCAGAAGCTGTGTAGGCTTTGAAAGGCAAAGCATTTTCACGTCTGATAAAAGAGTTCAAAGATCCAAACCTCTTTGAGTTCAGCTTCACCAATGGGGGAGGAAATTGGAGAACCCCTTTTCTCGGGGGCCTTCCGTGCTGGTAGATCAGAGCCCTCGGGAGGAAACGGCCACCTCGCTTCGAGTAACAAACATCCCTGGAGACGGTTTGCCTACGAGAATTTCTCAGGGTTAGTCATCGCCTTATTTAATATCTGTTTTTTTGGGCTGGGGTGGGTGAGATGATCTGAGTGTGATTTACCCCCAGGGTGGGGAGTGAACCCACAAAACTTTCAGGTGTGAATCGGAAGGCAGTTCTGGTAACTGGGGAGCTCTCGTGTGAGCATGGTTTTTCCAAGTGCCAGTGAAGGCTGGGGAAAATCCCCTCACCTCCATACCTTTCTCCCTGTAGGCAGTTGTGGGTGGTTGTTGCCTTAAGTAGCACTCATGGAAGAAAGTATGTGGATCGTTACCATTAATAGTGGTGAGGGATGGGAATGCACAGAGGAAACACAAGGGCTTGTTGCTTCTCTGGATGCTGAGCTGTGGTGGTGCTGTGGCATCCTGCTGTGGGGGGGCTGACACAAAATCTCTGTGTGCAGAGGCTTCCTCCTGCTTTGTCAGTAAAGCTTCATCCCTGAGAGCACCTCCCCATCCAGCAACGGATTCTGTGTGGGTATCTTCCCAGGAATGGTATCCATCATGTGAAGCTAATCCCAGCCTGTGATGGGAGGGTTCCTGTAGGCCCTGTGATAATGAGGGGGTTAACGTTTAGCTGGGAAAAAAAAAAGGCAGGGGGAATGGGAGTTGGTTTGCATTCACTTTTCTGCTGGGCCAGGAAAAGTTGCTTCTGTTGCAGAGGCAACAAGCTGAGAAGAAGGCACCTAATAGTCATCTGGTAGGCAAGCAGGCTGCATTTAAAGCATGGACAGTGCTCTCCTGGAGCATGAAGCTGATCAAAATGCATGTTGTGGGCCAGTGTCAGAGCCCTGTCCCTTCAGAGTGATGGATAAGCTCTCTGTCCAACAGGAATATGGCTTGCAGGAAGGTGGACTTACTGCCATGCTTCACCTCTATCTCCCTCTCTGATCCAGACTTTACAGGAGTCCTGTCATCATCCCTGCAGACCAGGGGAGAGCGTCACGGCAAATTCTAGTGATTTCTGCAGCGGGGACCTTGGGCTACAAGGAATTGGTCTTGGTGGGCACCTTGTTCATATTTCCCACAGATCCCAGTTGTCTTTCATTCTGATTTATTTGGTGATTTATTCTCAATGAGGACTTGCATTTTTTTTTTCAGTTGAATCTCGAGCTGTGTTTGTAGCAGGCTCTTTCCAAAGGAGAACAGTTAGGAGATGTGCAGGTGGGTAGTGGGCAGAGCATGTGCAACATCCCTGGAGCTTTCCTTCACTCAGATGCTAATGCCTCCTCTCTCGGAGTCTTTTTTATTTCTTCCCCCAGAGGTTTGTCAGCAGGAAGCTGTGGCTAAGCACTGCCACAATGTTCATCTCCCCTTCTCCCTCCTCCGGGCAGCGTTGGGGTGGAGATGAAGGAGAGCGCTGTCTGCCGCCTGTTGCTCGCTTCTGATTGTGCAGCTCTCGGTACTGGGGTTCTCCTTCCCTGTACATCTTTCCCACCAGGATCCTGAGTTGCTCTCAGTGCAACAGGAGGCACAGCGGGATGGTTAGCACGGATCTCTTCCATCGTTGTGATCCAGAATCAATGTGCACTTGAGGTGGACAAGAATGGTTTCATTTTGGGGGTCAAAAGTCCTTTCTTGGGATAGCCTGCTCTTTCAGGCAAATGGGATCCCTTTTCTCTTTCCCAAGGGGATGGCCATGAGCACTCAGGAGCGCAGGGATTTATTCCCAGTAATTGGTGCCAGCCAAAGGACTGAGCAGAAGGCATCACAGACCAGCCACAGCCCTTAAGGAGAGGTGCTGAGGCATTTGCAGGTGTCTGGGCAGGAGACGCTCTGTAGCCCATGATCTGGTGGTCAACTTTCCCTGCCCGCCACAAGGCTTGCTTTCCATAGATGTTTAACCCTGTTTGGAGTAGATCCTGCTCCAGTCTCCCATTGATCTCCACTGTGAAGAGGGAATGGAGGTAACATCTGAAGATAGGTGAAGGATTTGTCTTTGCGTTGGGACCTGACAAGAGTTAATACCCTGATTACAAAACCAGGGTGAGCTGTTTTCTTCCTCTGTGCTAATCGTGGCAATGTCACTTCTCTTTCACAATCTCACAGTGGAAGAGGGTGGGGAGGGGAAGGGGAGCTTCTTCATCAAGGTTTGGACAATGGTGCATCCTGGCCTCTTCTCGTGGATCGGTGCCATTTCAGCTTCCAGCGTGTCCCCCCCGGCCTTTCGGAGGAAGCTGGCTCACTTTCCCCGTAGGTTTGCTTCCTTCTCTTGCCGGGATGCTTGGCACCAGCTCAGCTGTTTAGAAAGGACGCATTTGAGCAAAATCTTGATGAAGTTATTCTAGAGAGAAGGAAATGATGCAACGAGGGCCTTGTCCATTTGGAGGAAGTTGGATTTCTGTCAAGGGCGTTATCTAACCTACCTTTTTTTTTTTTTTTTTTTTAAATAAAGGCTTTTCTGGCCTGTGCAAGAGGGTGTTCAGCTGCTTCAATGTTGGGGTGAGGAGTTGTAGGTCACCTTTGTCTGCCCAGTTTGCTCCAAACACATTGGCTTGCCTCTGAAATCTTTGACCTAAGGTCAGTTTTGCAAAAACTGCCAGGTATTTCCTGGAAAATCCCTAAGCTGGATCAAGCCATTGGGTAGATAATGAAGGGAGCAGCGATGACAGCAGGCCATGAGGGAGGAGTGAAAATAAGGGCAAGAGAGAAGAGCTGAGTAGAAAGGGATGTTCACTTGTGGCAGAGCATTGACTTTCCAGAAGATGTGCTTGTGTTTTACTGTTTTACCTTCTGGTTGTTGCATGGATGCAACCGTTTCTGCATCTGAAGTTGGCACCTTTACCTTTGACGTCCAGTCTTGCGCTCTGGTCGGGCGATGGAAACAAACGTTTGCCCCAGATTTCCTATTTGCAAATGGACTTTCATGGCTGCTCATTTCTGTAGCTGTGCCTCAGCTGCTGGGTAGGGTGGGTGGCCAGCAGCAACATCAGCAGCTCTTTCCACCCTCTTTTTGACTCAGCTCGTGAGCACAACGGGGCGCAGCCTGCTCCCGCTTCGCCGGTGTCTCATCAAGTCTGTGATAATGTAAAATGGTACCTTATCGACTTGAGTGACAAAATCAAGCGCAACTTCCTTTTCTCCTGCAGACAGGGCTGCTGCAGAGGGGAGCTGGGCTCTCTGCTCCCTGTGCAACCTCGCCAGATAGGTTTACACAGGCTCCTTGTAGGCAGAGCGGGTGTGTGGGTGTTGCTGAGGGGAGAGCTTGATGTACAGAGTGACTGTCGCTGCATGAAAAGGAGAGAAGCTGGTGTGACACTTACATCCCAGCCTGCATTTGCAGAGCTGTAAATTGAGTAAAACAGTCTCTGCCTGTGACTCGGGTCTGTCTTTGTGAGAGGGTGCAGAGGCAGCAACCAGGGGCTTGAGGCTGTTGCGCTGCAACAGGACTGTGCTCTGAGATAACCCTGTCCGAGCAAAGGAGGCAATGGGAAATGGTAGAGGCTGTCCTTCCCTCTTTTTTCTTTTTTTTTTTTTTTTCCCTTTAATTTCTTGTGGGATGCAGCCAGGAGAGCTCAAGAGAGCAAGCTTGCAGAGAAGAAGCTCTGCTGCTGTGCAGTTTCCACCCCTAGAGAAGCTGGCCAGGCATCGGGAGCTCTGCGCCAGGGGATCTTGCAGAAGGGGAATCTGATGCCTTCCCAGCAATGGGATGCTCCGTGGGCAGTGCTGGCAGCTTGCAGCCCTTACACAAGGAGGGTGGGCTCCGCAGGGTGGAGAAACAAAAGAACATTTTCCACTTTCTTCCTCTCTTTCATTAGCCAGGCAGAGACTGATTCAATTAGGTGCAAAACAAAATGCCAGGAAAAGGATGTTTGCTATACTGAGTGTATGCTGTTGTAGCAAACCTGCTTGCCTATCTCTTGCAGCCTTTTGTTCTGCTTCTTCCACAGATAAAGTGATTCAGAGGTTCTGACATGCTGCTCTGAGAGTGGGAAGTCCCCCGGGTTAGCAGGAGAGAAGCGAGGAGCAGGGTAGTTTGGCAGGAGAGAGGCTTCCCTGAGCTAAATCTTGTGAGCTGGTGACAGTCCTTGGCGCCTGTCGCCTTCAGCTGGCATCTCGAGTGCCGGCTGGGTCTTGGGATCAGGCCTTTTGTAACAACGAGGTTTTTAAGAAGACGATGAACCTCTGTAGTAGCTGGAAAAGAGCTGCTTTTGTGCATTGCAAACGGACAGGCAGTTGTCCCGGACCAGTCCTGGTGTGGCAGGAGCCAGCTTGTCCCAGGTGAGGTCCCACAGCTGAGCTGACTTGCACCCTGGATCTTCTTAGGATAAAATGTCTCCCAGCAGGGCCAGGGTCTCTGCTACTCCTGTGTGGATGTTCCGTGCCTCTGGTGACTCCCAGGAGCTGGCTTGCAGCTCTGGGAAGAAGGGCAAGGAGCAAGAGCCCAGATGATGCTGGGCTGGTGTCCCCTCTGCTCAGGAGCTCCCCTCTCAGGTGTAGTGATCCCTTTTGGGTTTGCTTTACCAGCAGCAATCTCCAGGTTCTCCTTTTGACCTTCCCCCTGGGTCTACAAAAGGGCCATGCTCCCAGCTCGCCTGGAGAAGTCAGACCGGAGCTGCCTTGGCCTCTTGCCCTCGGGAAGCGACTGCTGAAGGTGTCAGCAGTGTCCTGTGCCCTTCCCAGGAAAGTAGGCTCATGCATGAGCCAGCAGCCGGCTCTCCCAGCCCTTGGTGGGTTCCAGATGAGCGGCAGGTAGGGACAAGGCACAGAGCTCTCAATCTCCAGCAGCTCTTTCCATGTGTCACCTTGCTGTGTTCCTGCAGTTTAACCAGTGGCCAGCACTACCTGTTTTTAATTCTTTTAACCGAGCCTGATCTCTCCCAATCCCCCCGTTGAATCAGGCATCCTTGGTGACCTGTGCTGTGATCCTCAGGCTCTGAAGCTCACTGCCAAGTTTCTTGCTTTTATCCTGTGGATTTGTCTTAAAAATATGGAAAGACTGGCAGGCTGGGCATCCATATGGGAGGGTAGCAAGCGCGCGCTAGCGAATCTCCACTTTCTGGTTGGAAAAGTGCAGGCTGTGAAATGGCAAACAGCGCGTTTGGCCTCATGGGGGATTTGGAGCAGGTTGAGCAATGCTGCTCATTTAAGCAACTCAAAACTGGTATTGTTGTGTAAGGGGAAAGAGTGGGTTTAAAAAAAAAAAAAAATAAAATAAAAAGAGAAAATGAAGACCTGCCCTTATGAAAAATCTCACTTGTTCAAATCCATCTGTTCTGGCAGCCCTTTGGCACGTCTGTGGGCAGCACTGACCTTGTAATCCTAGACTACTTGGAAAAAGAATAGATATTCTGCTGGGTAGGACTAGGCCCTGAAATGGAGATATCTGATACAAATCCCAATTCAGCTCTGTCCTTCCAAGCCTGGAGCTTCAGCTCCTGGAGGGTGTTTTCCTTTCCCAGCCAGGGCCACTGTCACCCTCCCTCCACTAGCAGGGAGGAGGGACATGGGGGCATCTTCTGTGGCCTTTCTGGCATGCCTGGACCCTGTTGCCAAAACCAGATTTGCTACTGATCCAGAGGATGAAAGAAGTTGGAAGCCAGAAATCTTCATCATGGCTCAGGATGTGGGGGAATTGGGACCGGCAGAGAAGTTGGGGCAGCTGGGTGTGGGCTGCCTGTGACATTCCAGCTGGGATGGGAAGGAAAATGATCCTAGGAAGACGCCGCTCTCACCTCTCTTGAGACTGCTCTGTTGGTGGCATCGTCATACCCAGATGTAAGAACATCAAAACCGCCCAGCCCAGTGAGACCAGTACGTGTGTGCCTCTGAGTTTGACACAGTGGCTACTCTAGCTAAGTCACATAGACCTTGACATTGATGGCAGAGCGGGGAACTGGAATGCAGGGGTCCCAAATTCTGTGCCAAAGCTCTAATCGTGGGGATCTCCTTGCTTGTACCTTGCCAGATGAGGGCTTTGGTACCAAACCTCTGCGGGACTTGCTGGGTGATGACGCTGCCAAGTGCTTGCCCGTAGCTGCTCTGCACTTCGGTTTTCTTGTTGGTCTCAGGACTAATGCCCAGAGCTGGGAGAGCCTGCAAGAGGCTGAGCAGATGAGAGGAGCAGCCCGGGCTCCAGGTGAAATCCATGGGGGGCACCCGGCCTTCCTGCCATCTGTTCCCCAGCTTGCAGATCACACAGAGACTGGCTCATGGAGAATATTGCAGAAATCTCTGTCAAATGCTTAGAGAGCGCACCACGACGTGGGACGGAGACAGCAGCAGCCACCTGGCATGTACCTGGGGAGCTTGCATGTCAGGGGGAGAGGTGGGCGCTAGCATGGCTGTTCAGAGCCTCTTCCCCCGAGAAGCTGCTGGGGATGCTCTGCTGAGCATGGCTGGAGGCTCTCTTGGCAGAGAAGAGGCGTGATGAGTAGAGGAGGTTCTGCCAACGTGCTACTGCCCAACCTGGGACCTCTTCTGGAGGGCTGCGTGCCCAGCGTTTGTTGGGCTGAAGACCTCAGCGCCTCATCACAGCCCCTGAGCTCTGTAGGGATTGAAGATCTCTTGCAGGAGCTTGGGCTGTCTGGATGCAGCCCTGAAAGTTCAGCTGTGTTCCCCCCACCTTCCCTTGCTTCAATGGGTCGTGCAGAGCAGCTATTGCCTCCCGCGGCTCAGTGGCCAAGGAGCCACTGCAGGAGGGAGTCAGCGCACTGACCGGCTCCCAGGGGCACACAGAGAGGTGAGCTTCTGTGTTCCCTGGGCTGTAGTGGTGTTAGCCCCGAGATGGGATTGCTCCTGGACATCAGCCTTTCCTTTTGGGAATGGAGAAGGAATATGGGAATGGTGTGCCTACCACTCCTTGCTCTCTGTGGGCTGTTGCAGCAACCTTGTGAAGCAGAGGAGTGTCGAAGGCTAATCCGAGTGCACCTTGGAAAGAAGAAACCAGATTTATCGCTTCCTCTTCTGATCTTTACTCCAGGCTTTGCAACAGCTGAAGGCTGGATTTGTGCCATAGTTGCGGAGCAGGGACGTTCCCTCTTTTCTTCTCCGTCTCATGGATTGCACTGTTCTATTGGCCCTTCCCCAAGCACTGGCCTTATCTGCCCTGGAATCTGGTGAGTGTTTCTGCCTGGCCTAGCCCCACTGAATAACGTGCCGTCTGTCTGTCTGACTCTGCAGGATTGGGAGATTCTAGTCCTGGAGAAGCTAAAGTGGGACCTGGTCGCAGTGATAGCGAATGACTTCTTGGCTCACATCCTCTATCATCTCCCGCTGCCTAAGGACAAGATGGAGCTGGTGAAGAAACACGCACAGACCTTTATCGCCCTGTGTGCCACAGGTGGGTGCCTGCTCCCACTGGAGCCACCCACCAGGATGCTGGGGAGGGTGGGCTGGCCACTGCACATGGGGTGGCCTGGGCTTGAGTCAGGCTTGCTGGGTAACTCGGGGCTGGTCTCCCTCACCCTGGCTTTCTAGAGAGCTGAATGCCTGCCTTCATCCAGATCAGAGCGTTTTGCTGCTCCGTGACATGCCTTCTATGCCTGACCAAGTGGGACAATGGTCCTGGGGCCTCTTAGTGGGTGACTGGAAGGTGCTAGGGAAGCGCAAAGCTGCCGTGCCACCCCTCCTGCTGTGCAGGCTGTGACTGTGGGAGGGTGTCCAGGGTAAAGGCAGGGTTGAATCTGGGCCTTGCTTTTAAGTCACTAGAGCAACCTTGTCTTCAGAACTTCTTTTGGGGAGACAGGCCCAGAGCAATGGCTTACTAAAGCTCGCTGCTCTGACGCTCAGCCTGTTTGCTGTCGTTTTACCCCACGAAGCTGGAGAGACCCCTCTGCCTGGCCCTCTCTAGTCTTCCAGGGAAATCGCAGTCCCAAGAACTTATCATGCGTATCCTTGCTAACGGCTGCTTCTTTTTGCCCTTTGTATCCCTGTCCTGGCTCTAGACCACACTTTTGCCATGTACCCCCCTTCCATGATTGCGACAGGCAGTATTGGAGCGGCCATCCACGGCCTGACGGTCTCCGTGAACGATTTCACCGGTGAGGCGATCACCGAGCTGCTGGCCAGCATCACTGGCACAGAGGTGGTGAGTGTTCACGGGGGAACGGCAAAGCGGTTTTGCTGCTGGATCTGGTGGAAACCCTTCCTCTTTCTGCTGCTCGTTCTTCCCAGAGGGAGAGAAAACGAAGCTGTTCGTAATGACGCTGGCCTTGGTTTGAGGAGTGCCTAGAGATGAGTGAGCATCTCCAAGCACAGCACCCTTGGTCAGTCCCGTGGCTGCAGTTGGCTCCTGGCCCCCGAGCGCTGCCTGTGCAGAGCGGGGCGAGCTCGGGAGCCTTTGAAAAGCAGCACAAAGGGGAGCGTCTGTTCCCTGCGCGGGCAGGTGTTGGTGGGATCGGGTTGACAGGGTGGGATGGGGCAGAGGGAGAGCGGGCCGGGGGGTGCCCAGGGGGGGGGGGGGGCACAACGCGTTTCGGGACGCTGGCACGCGGCTTTGCTGGGGCCGTTGGGATGGTGGGGGGGCATTTGCCTGCCCCTCCACTGCCCTTTGAGTGGGGAAGGGGGACCCTGTCGGGCTCCCCATTTCTAGGTCGCTCCTGCTGCAGTGAAGCAATCGGGAGCCTTTCTTCTGCCAGGGGCCCCTTTTGATCTTTTTTTTTTTCTGCCTGAGCACTAATGTCAGCAGCCGGGCGCGGGGTTGGTTACAGTCCCCTGACAGCAGTGCCGGGAATTGGAAGAGGTGCCGTGGCGGGTGGGAGGCTGCAACCAGGCTTTGTTCAGGCAGGGAGGGGACAGGGCAGGAGGGCGTCCTGATCTATTTGTGCAGCTTTAATATTTTTTTTGTTAGCTCGAGCCTTTTTAAAGAGTGAATCAGTGCAGCCAGCTGCTCTCAAGCTGCTGCGGTGAATGGGGCAGGGGCTGAAACCTGCTCTGGGTCAGGGCTGGTGGAGGGAACAGGTGGGAAGCAGGGAGGGCACCGCCGAGGGCGGGCAGCCAAAATGGAGCCCAGCACACCTCTGCTACCCTCCAGCCCGCTCCTCTCCCTCCTCAGCCCGGAGAGGGCCTCTGTTCTGCCCCAGAGCCCGCCTGGGTGCAAGGTGCTGCACAAACAGCCCCTGCCCCAGCAGGGCCGCGGCGGCTCCTGTAGCAGAAGGAAGCCCTGGGGATGCATCCGCAGCACCGCAGGGCTCCTGGGGAAGCACTCGGCCTCCCATGCCTATGGTGTTGATGCTTCTCCCTGAACCTGGCCTCACAGTGTCCCTGGGCTGGGACTCAGTTTCCCCTTTGGCTCAGCGCTGGAGGAGCGATCCCCTTCCTGCGGCTGCCGAGGCCCAGCCGGGCAGTGCTGGGGGTGCGAGGAGTCCGTAGGGACAGAAGGGGACGATGGCACAGGGCTGGCAGGAGCTGCACTGCCGCGCCGAGGCTGGCTTGCTGCTGGCTGTGCCAGTGCTTCGGATACAACTCGGAGCCGCTCTGGATCGGTCCTCATCCCTCGCAGAGCAGGACCAGCCCCCCAGCGTGCGTGTGAGCCAGAGCCCCACGGCACGGCTGCCCTGCGGAGTAGGGGGCACACGGGTTGGGGCAAGGTGAGCTGCCCCCCTCGCAGCCCCCAAAGCTTGGCCAGCTAGGGAAGGAGCTGGCTGCCTCTGGGCCAAACCAGCTTTTAGCATCTCTGCCAAAAATTACCAACAGAGAGCCTGGTCGCGGAGAGCCTGGGGACAGGCTGGCCGTGGCACGAGGCCCTGCAGCGAGCTCGCCCCGGGGCTGCGGGCGGGCGGGCTGGAGGCCGCGCTGACGGGAAGCGGCGTGGGGAAGGGGAGGTGGGCGTTGCTATTTTTCGCTCGCCACATCCTCTGTCAGTTTCTAAGAACCAGCGGCGGATTCCTGGTAAGAGATTTCAGTGTGTGACAATATCCAGCGAGCGCGCACGGCCGCGCCGGCGTCCAGCTCTGCTCCGGCTGTGAGGTGTGAAATGCCACCTCTTGCCCCTCGGCGAGAGCTGAGATGTGATGTAGGAGCCGGGCTGGGGTGCACCCATTGGTGATGCCTCCCGCGGCTCTCGGTGCGTCGTGGTGTCGAAGTGGAGTTTCCTCCTCTGGTTTCAGCTTGGGTGGGGAGAAAACAGAAAGGGGCTTGCTTTTATTACAGGTGATAACACTGCTGCTCACAGCCCCCTGCGCCTTCCTGTTTGTGGGGCTGGTGTTCCCCCCCAGAATTGGGTTCCCTGGGCCCCAGGGAGGTGTGGGCGAGTCACGCAGGGCTCCCTGGTGGGGAGAGCAGGAGCGTAAAAGCCTTGTGAGAAGCTACATGGCAGGAGCATCATTCTCCTAACGACTCAGCGTTGATGGTGGACAGCGTAGGGAACACGCGGCCGGGGCGGCTGTCGGGTCTGGGAGGGTTGGGTCCAGCTGCCTTCAGGATCCCCCCAGTGATGCAGCGCGTGTCAGCCAGGGCACCCAGCGGGGATTCGCCTTGTCCTGGCGCGGGCAGGGACGGGAGGAGGCAGAGCTGTGCACAGCTTCTCCACAGCGGGTGGGCTGGACCATGCCGAGCTCTGGGAGGCCTGGGGTGCGGGGCCTGGGGGAGGCAGGTGGGGCTCCAAGGTCCCCGGGGTGCTGCACGCCCACCATCACTCCTGGATCTGGGAAGTTTCGGTTGGCGAGGTCGATACCAGCTGGTGCGGAGTTGCTCTGCTCTGGCCTCTTGGTCGTCATTGGCAGCTGACTGCCGTGATGCTGAAATCACACGCCGCGTCCAGGCACGAGCCCGGATGCTTCGGGAAGCTCTGATGGGCACAACGTCCGTTCCTCAAGATCATGGTCAGGCAGGGAGGTGGGGAGAAGACAACCAGAGCGTGGGCCTTCTCCCAGGGAGGGGCCTAGAGCACAGACAAGCTGGAGATGCCCCTTGTCGAGAAAGGCTTCTTTGTATTCTGCGTTTAGATGCTCCCAGGGCCAGAGACGTAGCCCGGCAGCTGCTCAGAGCTATTTATAAGGCTCCCACCTCTGAGCAGCAGAGAACTGAGGCCTCTTGTCTTGCTCCCTCTCCTCAGGACTGCCGAAAGGCTGTCAGGAGCAGATTGAGGCAGCCTTAGCCGAGAGCCTGAAACAGGCGTCCCAAACCCACCAGGAGTACAGCACCGCCAAGTCTGCTGCTTACCTGACCAGCCAGCCCACCAGCACGCCTACAGACGTCACGGATGTCAACCTGTGACCAGCCTCCCCTTCCCGAGAGCTGCCCTGCCACAGCGGGACTTCGCCCTGGACACCGAAAGGTCGCTGCATCCCACCTACCCATCTGCCAGCCCCCTCCAGCTGACGCCTGCTGAGGATTCGTTCCGCTCGCCGGGAGCACAGAGCAGGATCCGTGCTCGTCTGTCAGAGCGGGCAGCCAGAGCTCAACGCTGCTCGTCAGCTTCTGCAGGTGGCCGGGGTGAAGCGACCGCTTTCATGGTGGCAGGGCACAAGAATAGCTGGGGAGGGGGAGCAGGACCCAAAATGAAGTTGTAAAATGTTTCTCAGTTCGTGTTCCTCGTAGCCCGGCTGGCTGCTGTTCACTGTCTCCTCGGGGGTGACTTCAAGCCCTGCGTGGGCCACCGATCATGGATGGCGAGCCCCTTACCCTGGCCTGCGTGACCAAAATCCTTACAAACGCCCAACCTCCCTCCCCAGGCTGGGGTGCCACAGGCCCGTGTGGCTCAGGAGAGCGCACTGAGCGGCCGGGAGGAGGGAGCAGGTGCTTGTTGGCCCCTTGGTCCCGGTTGCTTCGTGCCAGATTGCTGTGGCCCCTGGGGGCTGGCGTGGCTGCTTCTGCTTGGAGGGGAAACGTGGGGCTTGTTTCTTGTTGCTGTTAGATTTGGGATTTGCGGGTTTTCGGCTTGCTTGGGGGACGCGCTCCCCGTCTGCACGGACAGCAGAAGAGAAGCCCTCGCCTCGGGGAGCAGCCTGCTGGGCGAGGTTTGGGCGCAATCCCCTTGGCTTTCCGCTGCCCCACTGAGGCTGCTTAATTTATTGTTAACTGCTGGGAAATGGGGAGGGAGGAAGACTTTGCCGTTCCTTGGTGTGGGGCCTGGATGCTGGTCTCCTCTCCTTCCAAAAGAGTGCCTTCCCCCTTTGTCCCCTTCCCCAGCTCCCTAGGTGATGGGAGACTCTCACTTGGAAGCTGGTTGGTTTTTTTAGGTAGCTTAGACATCAGACTAGGTTTTAAGAAATACATTTGAATGTGCTGCTATAGTCTGGAATGCATCTTCGCTCCTCCAAGGCAGGGATCTGGGATCACGTTCAGGAGGGGGCTGCGCTGCATCTGTGTCCACGTGAGTCCAAGTTGTGTCCTCATCGGGTGGAAAATTTGTGGCGCGCTTGAGTTGAAAAGCGATTATTGCCTTTTTGTATTGTTGTTGTTGATCCTGTCTGTTAGTTTTTTATAAAAAGTGGTTAAAAAAAAAATAATGCTGCTTTTCTAAGAGAAAACCCATTAAATAGTAGAATTGTATTAACCAGAAGCCAGAGAGACTCTGCAGGGAAGGGAGGCAGACTGCTGCTGCTTGGTGACCTCTGGACACATGGATCTGTGGCTGTTGTCCTCCCGTGGGGGATGTGGAAAAGGAGGTAGAATAGAAATCTTCCTTTTTGGATGCCACTAGAAACAAAAGTCTTATCCGGTGGAAAAAGATGGGGCTGCTGTTCTTCCACTCGCCTGATTTGTCAAGAAGAGCCGTCTGCCGCCAACTCCTGCTAGCAAGAGGGCTGGGGGGCGCGCAGAGCCTGTCTGTACAAAAAGAAAAATTTTTTTTATATATAAATGAGTTTTAATTTAAGAGTAAACTTGTTTGGTGTTCACACATGAGAGTCCCGTTGCTGGGAGAATCAGAGGACCGTATGACTTTACAATAAAGGATTTTAAACAAGTACGAACGCCTCAAGGGTTTCCCTTTGCCATCTGCTCTGCGCTCTGCCTTGGGCCACCCAGGGGAGACCTCGGCCGCCTCTTCCCTGGTGGAGCTCCTGCCTCTGCCCCAAATCGCTCCAGGGTGGGACCCCAGCAGCTGGAGGATCCCCCCAGGGCTGTGCCCGCAGGCTCCAGCCCTGAGTTTCCTGGGGCTGCAAGAGCAGAATGAAACGGGGAGCGGGGCAGGCAGGACACCACCAGCCAGCTCCAACCCTGCCGAGACACAGAGGCCCTGGAGCAGCTGGCGGGTGGCCATGGGCAAACATGGAACCAAAATGCCTTCCTGCAGGCAAGGTGCCTGCCTGTGGAGCAGGCGCTGAGGAGGAAGCAGCAACTTCGCACCTCCGGCTGTTTTGCAGCCTCCCTCTTGCCAATCGGTGCAGCAGCAGCTGGGACGGTGCTGCAGGGTGGCGAGAGTGTGCTGGATGCGCCGTGTGAGCCCAGGCTATCTCTTGCCCTCATCAGCTTCTGGCTTCTTTAAAGAAAGGAGATAAAAATCAGGAAGCCAAGGAAAAGGCGCTGCAGTGTGCAACCCAGCTTCACTTCACGTGGCTTCTGCTCCCGCCACCGTCACAGGAGAAGGTGCCAACTCTCGAGAGAAGACAGGACAGGAGGAGGCTGCTCTCGGCGGCTGCAGGGGCTTTTCTCCATGGGCTGCACCAGCAGGGACTTTGCGCTGGTTTGGTGGGCAAGGCCGGGTGCTTGCAAACCTTGCAGCATGGCAGCGTCACCGTCAGCAATTCCCCAGGGTAAGTGCGAGCACCTCGTGGGACACGGGAGGAAAAGCCCCCTCCGGGTTTTCCAGTGGAGGTGGCACATGTGTGGGGGCAGGTTGCTGCAAGCAGGCTGGACACGTGGCCTCGATGGCCAGCACAGCTGAGGACAGTGGCCCCGGGGCTTCCCCAGCCTTGCTGAGTAGAGGCACACCCAGAGGGGCTGCTGGGGAAGCGAGCGTTTCGGAAAAATCCCTGGGGAAGGGGGGTGGGAGGCATTTCGGAGGCAGGGTGGGGATGGTGCCAGGCAGGAAGGCAGCACCCAGCACTGCTGGGCTGCTCTCACCGTGGCTTCTGCCCATGGCCACACGTGTTCCCTGTGATGTCCCAGCTTGGCAACAACCAAGGCTTCGGGCAAACCCTCAAGCACCGACAGGAGCATTTCCCCCCCGCCACGAGCGGTGTTGGGCTCTGGGACCAGTCTGGGAGTTCCAGCCCCATGCACCTGCCCGCCCTCCCTCTGCCCAGCCGCTCGGGGGCTGCTCAGGGCGGGAAGAGGGGGTGCCCGGGGTTCCCTTTTGCACTTTGCGGTCGAGGGATGGCACCGGCAGCACGGGCTCAATCTGCAGCTCTGCGAGAACCCCAGGGCTGGTGGCTTTGCTCTGCCACCTGCTGGGGACAGGACAAGGTGGGGCAGGGACAGGGCAGGACAGCGCAGGGATGCGACCGCAGAGAGGTGCAGCTGCGGGGCAGAACCACCCGACTGACGGACGCGGCTCGGGTTTTATTTTCCAATACAGGAACAGGCCAAACCCTCCTGCGTGCTGGTGGCACCGGGTCCCCGGGTGAGACAGGGGCTGCCCTGCCCCGTGACAAGCACCAAGCTCCCAGCCTGCATCCAGCAACGTCCCGGGAGCAGGGCAGGCTGCAGCTTTTCCCTGCCTCTCCCTGCTCACTCCATGGCCACGGGCTCCTGCCCCTCCACGTCCCGCGTCTTGGAGTTCACCAGCTCCCTCCGGATCTCCGGTGAGATCTGTGGATGGCTGTGGAACTTGAGCAGCTCAAGCAAAGCTTCCTTCTGCTCCGAGGAGAGGTCCTCCTTGTAGCGCTGGGCAAAGGCCAGGAAGCTCTGGTGCCACAGCACGGGCAGGACCCGCTGGTCCGTGCGGAAGGCCAAGAAGTGGAAAACGAGGGCATCCACCACGCGGAAGGGCAGGGCGTACTTCTTGTCGATGAGCAGCCGGAGGAAGATGCTGTTGGCGCCGCTGTACTGCATCTCGGCGATCTTCAGCATGGCTGCACTGCGGGGACGGAGAGAGCACCGAGGTGAGAGCAGGCCAGGCCAGGCAGGAGCCCCGGGGAAGACACAAAGATGACAAACCCGGTGCTGAGCCTTCAACTGCAACCCTGGAGGGAGCCGAGCGAACCCCCCCACCTCCGAGATGCCAGAGAGGCCGAGGGACGGTCAGAGGTGTTGCACTGCGGTCCCAAAAGGGGAACCTTTCCCCCCGCAGCCTCCCAGCGTGTTACCTGGAGTGGAGGACGGGGATGGAGCACTTGGTGAGGATGCTGCCGATGATGATGGCCTCCCGCAACGTGCAGGTCCCCGACTCGCACAGGGGGATGAGGATCCCTGCGGAGGGGAAAGAGTCAGGCACCGCCTGCCTTAATGGCAGCAGGCAGAGCCGTGGGACGCGGGGCCCAGCCCCTTCTGTCCCAGGACACATCTGACCCCAGGACATAACAGCCCCTCCACCAGCTGCTGTCACAGGGGCCGCAGCAGCTCCCTGCCACACAGCTAGCCCCAAACACCCCTGAGGTTGCCAGACGAGACTGAGATCAGACCCGGGGCAGTTCGTAACCTGCCATCAACCTCCAGAAGAGCCCAAATACTCGCGAGCGCTCACTGGCAGCACCTGCATAAGCCTACAGCACGCATCACCCTTCCACCCTGAGCGCCGCAAATGGGCCCCTGGGGGTTTGGCTCCTTGCATCTCTCACGTCTCCTCCTCCCCACTGAGCCCCCAGGGCCACGCCACGCAGGGGACAGGGTGCTGTCAGACTGGGCAGCGGTGTGCAATGCGTGCCCCTGCTGAGCCTCCCGGATTGTGAGAGGCTCCCAGGGACAAGGAGCGGCTCTGCAGGGGGTCCCCACCTTTGAACCAGGCTGCTGGCTTGAACAGAGCCTTCTGCAAAGCCATGTAGAGGTGAAAGTTGAGGCGCTTGTACTCAGCGATGTCATCCCTGACCCGCGGCAGCAGCACCAGGTTGTAGAACCGCTGGGCCATCCTCTCTTTCAGGTTGGATGAAAATATCCTGGGAAAAGCAAAGCGCAAAGTGAGGTGTGGAGAAAGGAGACCAGCGGGGGATGGGCTGGTATTTTGTAAATCTCATTCCCACTATGGAAAGAAAAAGCTAAAAAAGTCCCACATCAGCATCTCCCAGAGATGAGCTTTACCTGGTGGCCTGGTACATCGCGGCTGCTGTCCATGTCTCTGGCTCTGTGATGTAGAGGATCTGCTCCCAGTTGGACAAGGCAGGGATGATTTTAAACGCCTTGGGGAGTTTTCCGCTCCTGTATTTGGACAGCACCTTAAAAGACATGGATACAGGCCAGGCCGTGACATATGGGCACTGACAGCAGGGCTGCTGGATTTGTCTCATGACCACGAGAAAGCTTTTCCCTCCCTTAGCACCTCTGGTAAGAAAGGACCATCCCGAGCATGGTGCTCAGGAGATTGTCCCCCAGAAGCTCTCTGGGCCCTTCAGTGACCCATGCTACGCAAACTGCAGTTACTACACAGCCTGCACGGGAGTGACTCCCACAGTCACTGAGGGAGAGCGGGCACAGAGGCCGCGGGGCTCGGCGAGGCATTCGCTGGGCCGCAGGGCAGAGCTGCTTTGGCCTTACCTCTCTGACGCCTCTGTAGACCTCCAGGACACGGGGATCAAGCTGGGACATGCACCAGCCCGATGTCTCCGACAGTGCCGTCTCCACCTCCGTCTGCTTCTCCGTGATCTTCTCCATGATGATGTCCGCCAGCGTGCGCCTGGGGCCAGCGCAAGCGGGGCAGGGCGCGGGTCAGGGGCCGTGCTGGGAAATGTCGGCTGCTGCCCCGGCCCAGCCCCGTCTCCCGCTGCGTCCTCACCTCAGCGGTGGGTTCTTGTTCATGAACATCTCGATGGCCTTCTCGTCCTCGGGGTCCACCGCCACCCCCCCGCAGTACTCCCCGCTCTGTCCTGCCGCTGCCGCCGCTGCCTTCTCCAGCGAGGGCCACTCCTCCTCTTCCTCCGAGTCCGAGCCGTGCACCGCCGGGCCTGCGGGGGAGCGGCGCTGGCTGAGCCCGGGGCCTCACACCCTCGACGCCCGGGGCTGGGCTGGGGGGAGAAGCGGGGCGGGGGGCTCACCCAGCGCCAGGCTGGGGGGTGAAGTGGGAGGAGGGGGCTCACCCAGGGCCGGGCTGGGGGGCGAAGCGGGGGGGGGGGGGGGGGCTCACCCAGCGCTGGGCTGGGGGGCGAAGCGGGGCGGGGGGGGCTCACCCAGCGCTGGGCTGGGGGGCGAACGGGGCGGGGGGGGCTCACCCAGCGCCGGGCTGCGCTGCTTGGGGGCGGCGGGCGCGCCGGGGCCGTGCTCGGCCTCCAGCTCCTCCTGCTGCCGCCGGGCCTGCTCCAGGATGCGCCGGGACAGCCGCGCGTCCACATAGCCCCCCCCGCCGCCCGCCTCATCCTCCTGGGCCGCGCCGCCCGGGGGGGGGGGGGGAGGCGGCTGCGGGGGCGCCCCGGCAGCGCGTGCGCCCCGCCCCGCCCCCCTGCGGCCCCGCCCCTTCCGGCGGCGCTTCCGTCCCGGCGGGCGGGGGGGGCCGGGGGGGGGGCCGGCCCCTCCCGGGCAGCGTGGCGCAGGTGCCGGTGGCGGAGGGGAAGAGCGTGCAGCAGACGGTGGAGATCCTGACGCGGAAGCTGGAGCTGCTGGGGGCCGAGAAGCAGGGCACCTTCTGCGTGGACTGCGAGACCTACCACACCGCCGCCTCCACCATCGGCAGCCAAGGTCAGCGCCCGGGAGCCCCGCGCCGCCCGCAGCCCTTCTCCTCCCCCGGGGCCGCTTCCAGCGCCTTCGCCCGGGGAGCCGCTGGTGGAAGCCGGCTGCGGCGGCAGCACGGCCTCCCGTGGAACCGGTGTCTGCTCTGGGTGAGGCCGCGGCTTTGTCCGGACCCGGGGGGGCCGAGGCTTTTTCCCCTCTGGTTCATTTATTTATGGCGCTGGGCAGCCAGCAGCCGCCCCCGCCGCGGAAGGTGCGTGCCGGGGCTCCCCTTGGCCCCTTCTCTCCTCCGGGAGAAGGAGCACCCCCGTCCGAGGTGCCGGGGCAGCTGGGGAAGCTCGGCGTGCGCTGCGTGGTCGCTGCTGGGGCTGCCCTGTACCAAGCGCCTGGCCGGGCCCTTCTCTTCTCCCCGCTCACCGGCGCTGGTTTCCCCGTTCCTGCACGTCCCAGCGTTGCCGTGTCGCGGGGGGAGCCCTGCCTCAAGGATTTGAGCCTCGGCGTCCATCTCTGGTATCTCTGCCAACAGCGTATTTTTTCCATGAAGCTTTTTAAAACGCTGCACCTGAGCTGCTCAGGAGAGGATGGGCGCAAGTCTCCTGGCAGCATCTGCCTGCAGGAGGGCAGTCGCTGGAGGGCAGGCGGCAGCCGAGAGGAGTGCTGGCTCCCAGGGCGGTGGGGAGCAGCTCTAGGGGGGTTGAGGCATGAGATGATCCAGCTGTCTCCAGGGGATGTGCTCGGAGGACCCCAAATCCCCCCTTGATGTAGCATGGCCTAAAACGGTAGCGTGAAGGCATGGCATAGCCTGCTCGCCTTGAGGGGCTGTTCCAGCCTTTTTCTTTTTTCTAAACTTCTGGATTTTCACATTGTTTAAAAACGCTGATGGTGGACATCACTGTGGTGGCTCTGTGGCTGCAGAGCTCAGTGCTGAGCCCCTGCAGCCTCAGGGTTCCTGCTCAGCTGGTTTGCCCGGACAGATCTGTTTGAAGCTACCAGAGCAGCTTTTTGCTGCTTTTTCTGCTGCTGGAACTTGCTCAGCCAACACGTGTGGAAAGGCTTTTTTGACCTGTGTGGATAAATGAGAAATTTTTCCAGCTTTTAAAGCATGGTACAAGTCAGGCGCATCCTCTCTGGACACCCTGTTTTCCAGAGCATGTCCCACCATATCCTCCCCCAGCAGGACGGGGCGGGGGGGTGAGTGGGAGGAGGCAAAGCCCAGCCTTCCCCCAGCGACTGTGGGCAGGAGGGCAGTCAGCGGACGCCCAGCCCCTCTTTTGGGAGTGGGAGATGGGTGCTCTTTGCTGACCGCCCCACACTCTGCTGAGGATCTCATGTCCAGCTCACCCTCTGGTCTCCAGGTCATGCTGGCGTATCATCCTTGGGCTGCAGGAGAATTTTTTTTCCCCTTTATATCTTAAGAAAGAAATACAATTGATTCACAGAACGGCTGGATAACGTAAAGCATGTGTGAGTGGTACGAGGACCCTGGAATTAAAGCAACAAGGAGAATAAAGGATGCTTCTTTAAAGCACATACAAGCGCAGGACTGTTGGTTTTATAGCCCAAATCCCATTGCTCCTATTTCAGGGCAGACGGGCAAGCTGATGTACGTGATGCACAACTCCGAATACCCCCTCAGCTGCTTCGCTCTCTTTGAAAACGGGCCCTGCCTCATAGCAGATGCCAACTTTGATATCCTTATGGTGAAGTTGAAAGGCTTCTTCCAAAATGCCAAGGCGAACAAGATAGAGAGCCGGGGCACCCGCTACCAGTACTGTGACTTCTTGGTGAAGGTGGGCACGGTTACAATGGGGCCCAGTGCCCGTGGGATATCTGTGGAGGTAAGAATCATCTTTGAAGGTATGAAATACAGCTACAGACAGGGGAAATGCCATGTTGGAGGCTGGACGAGAAATCCCCCGTCCCTTCCGTGTCTCGATTGTAGTGCTTGTTGCCGGTAGTTTGTGCTAGATGCATTCATGCATGCAGCAGGCAGGGTATGTATCTCCTTTTCACGAGAGGTTTTAGTTCGGGCAGGTACTTTGGGGCTCAGCTGCAGCTAGAGAAAAGCCTGTCACTGCAGCATCAATAAACCAAGCCCTGAAGGGATGCTGTCAAACTAAAAAGCTGCGTAAAAGTCCTGATGCACCACCCTGGTAGCGCACTTCAGGTTAAGAACCATACCGAGGGGGACAAAACCACCTCTTCAGCTGCTAATTCGATGCTGATTTGGCTTTTGCTTTCTTTCCCCAGCTTGAGCAGGCAAGCTGAGGCAGCCCTGGGAGAGCAGGGCTGTCCTGCCCCAGGTTCTGCTCTCATGGTGCGGGGATGGTCTTCTCCTCACCAGAGAGCTTTTGGCAGGTGTCAGTCCTACCCCATGGCGTGCCGACCCAGGTTGCTGCCCCGTGGGGTGGGCCGTGGGCTCAAAGCCTGCCATCAAACTGCTTCTGCACTCTCCCTCAGTGCTGCGACTGCCGATGAGGCTTGAGAGCGTTGGTTGCCAGCTGAAGCGAACTCTAAAGGGAGATCCTTCAGTGTACACGAAGGGGCATGGGAGGATCTAGGAAGGCGTTTGGGGAGATGGTTGGCTTAGGGCAAGCGTGAGGCGAAGGCTCACAAGCCATTTCAACTGGGCTGAGAAACATCTCTGAAAAAGACAAGGAGCTGGGCTGTGCTCGTATGGGAAGGGCAAAGCAGAGCAGGTCAGACTCCAGACATCTAGGCGCCTGACAGTCTTCAAGATAGCTGAGAATTAGTTGCTTAAAAGTCCTTCAAAATCAGAGCTTATGCTTTTGTAAACACACAAATCCTATTATCTGATCTACAATTAATAATCACGCCGCGTCTGCTCAGGCAGGTGTTCCTAGCCAGCAGGATGAGGATCGAGAAATGGCTTCACTGCAGTAAACACAGATGTCGTAGCGTCAGCATTGCTATTGACCTGGGGTTAAACAGAAGCTTGTTTTACTCTAAACTTGAGTTCAGGACCAGGTCTGCCAGGCAGCCTGGCTGCTTCTGGTTTAGATTAGTATTTTTTTCAGTGTTTGCACTAGGACCTACTCCTGATTTGGGACCAGACTTGCATTTAGTAAAATGCTTCAAGTCCTTATGTCCCACAGCTTTTTCCAGTACGCTCCTGAAAGATGGCACAGCCACACGAGTCAGCAACCTACCAGCATGTGGGAATAAGGTTTGGTTTTGAATGGGGTAAAGTTAATGTGGCGTTTGAACCAATGTCCCAAGACCTCCGGTACTGGGGATTTAATAAAAGCAGTGCCCTTACAGTTTTGCCTCCCCTTCCCTTTTGAAGGAATTGCTTGCAAGTTCCCAGCATGTCCTTTTCATCCTTGTTACAAGCTAAATATTCTCAGATGTTTTTATGAAAAGCATCCTCTCTCCAGCGAGGCAGAGAGCGGTTATTGCCCCTGCCACCAGCTTCAGGGCTGTCATTTCTGTTGCCAGGTGGAGTATTGCCCCTGTGTGATAGCCAACGACTGCTGGAACCTGCTGATGGAGTTCATGCAGAGCTTCATGGGGAACCACACTCCCGGTATCCCGTCTGTTTTTGGCACCAAGCATGACAGCATCTACAGCCCGGCGGACACCATGGTTCAGTACATGGAGCTGTTCAACAAGATCCGCAAGCAGCAGCAGGTGCCTGTAGCAGGGATCAGATGAAAGGACTCCCTGGAGCCCCGTTTAGAGCGACTGCATCCTCTTTTCTGCCTGCCCATCTGGATCAGGAGTCCCTCCAAAAAGTGGCACCAGAGGCAGCCCAAGGTTTTTTTTCTTCTCAGTCTCTTTTTTTTTTTTTCCGCGTTTCAAAGCAAAGTTCTTGAACGCTATGTGTATTTCTTGTTATCTTGTTTTTGAGCACGCCTGGGATGGTTCTTAGTACAGTGCTTCGTGCAGGGGATTACTGTTCGTCAGCAGAAGGAAGGATAAGGAGAAATTCCAGCCAAATGCATGCAAGGGCAGAGCTTCCTTTGACTGCAAACAGCTACGTGAGAGATTTTTTTTTAAAAAAATTATTTTTTAGATACCCATGTGAAAGTCTCTTGTTATTTTTCATCAAAATAAAAAGCTGTATTTTGTGAGGAGATGGAGTCTTTCCACACAGCAAGCGTTGGGCTGTTTTGTGTTGTCTATTTACAGCTTTTGAAATTTTCTGTTGCATGGAGACAATTCTTCAGCAGAGTTTTATCTTTGATTTGGTTCAAGAGCTTTATACCCCTGAAGCAAACTAATTTCCCTGTGGCAAAATCTACGGGAATTTTTGTATTCCTGTTACGGGTGTGTTCTTAGCTTGCCTTCATCTTTTATATCTGATGGGAGTATTAAAATCTCCTACCGCTCAGATGATACCAATGAAGCCTCATGATAAATAAATAAATAAGCCTGGTAGGAGCCCTCTCATGCATTGAAAGAGAATGCCAACCACTTTATCTCATCATTTGAAAGGTAGGTAATAAACGTCCTATCCCTGCGCACCATTTCTCATTTGAGAAATCCTGGTGACTTCAGCAGATTTAATAGAGTAAGAAAGGATTTGGGGAATAAGAGCCAAAAATTTATTACGAGACTTAATGATATGGTATCACTTGAATTTTTTTTTTTTGTGATTATTTATTTTTACAGCAGGAAAACTGGGGAAATTTGATCCCTTTTGAGCTATCTGTCCCCTTGGTTTTACATGTTCAGTATCTGTCTAGCTTGTAGCTGTCGTTTTTTTCTTCTCCTCCCCATTCCACCCCCTGCTTGGTCTTAGAATAAGCAGGAAAACCCTCATTTAGCCACCAACCTCTGCGCTGAGCTTCCTTGGTGGTTCCTGGGAAGGCTGCGTGTAGCAGGGTTCCACCTCTGCAGTCCCGGACGTAAAGGGCAGATGTAGAGAAGGTCCAAGGATAGTTTTTGGGAAGGGAGGTTTGCGAGGATGACAGTGGGTTCCTTCTGAAGGTGCAGCGTGCATCTTGCTCGCAGAAAATATTGTTGGTTCCTTGCCAATACATGGGTCTCAAAGAGTCTGAAGAGCAAGCAAAACAGAAATAGATTTCTCCTAAATAGAATATTTCCTTCTGAAGCAGTGGGGAGAAAAGCTGTTTTGTTACTTGATTTGCTGGCTGGTGGAGAACTAGTTATTTAGATATGACTTACTTGTGATTATCATTTATACCTGTAAGCCTAATTAACTGTTAGGGTGCCTAAAGCTTTTACTGTGGGCATTGAATAAATTTAATCAGCACCGGGTCCAGAAAGATCTGGTTAATGAGCCATAATAAATGACATAATGTACCATAAGTGTGTTAGAAATTCCAATGTGCTGAATATAGTGAATTTTTGCAACTCTCAGCTCAAGTTCATGACATGTGCACTGACTTCAGTGGGACTATTAATTTTCAGTGATGAAAATTCAGTGAGAATCTGACCTGCTGTCATTCCACGTAGTTAAGTGTGGCTGGGAAAACTTACAAAAATAAACTGTAGTCTTTGTAGGGATAGTTATTTCGGTCCTGTTTCCCATTTTAAATCTTAAGGTTAAAAAAAAAACCTTTGAATGATCAGATTAGTCATGCTGAATGTTGCTAATGCTTTATTAATTCCCGAAAGATGCGTTCTGTAACCAGAGATGTCAAAACTCTGGTCACATGTCTTAAAAACGTAAAATGTGTGCTGGAATCTATGGGGACTTCTTTGCTCTTATTAATACATTGTACTGTTCCTAGAGTAATAAAATGGGACCCCTTGAGCTCCATTCTACCTTCAATTACACCATTACAGCCATTGAGGTCTGGGTTTCCAAGTGTCTAAGGACGGGTAGGATTTAGCCCTTTTATGTCTTAGCAAGAGAGTCTGTTGTTGTAACTGCATTCTGTGATCGAGGGGATCAGCTCCATGAGGGGCTGCTTTTACTCTGAGGCTTTTCACCTTCTCGATGGACAAAATAAGTGTTTTTTCAGTCATATTAGCTGCAGTAATCCTCCTCATTTTGCCCCCCCCAGCATCAATATGGCAGGTTAACGTGGCTTCGAACATGCTAGTCTGCATCTTAACAAGTCTTCAGGGGGCTTTCAGTTGTGTTACATTAATGGATTGAGCCAGTGTAATTGAAAACCACCCTAATTTTGCTTGTCAAGGCATGGTCTGGAAGGTTGTTTTCCTGTTGCTCCCTGGTGTTTTCTCAGAGCATGTAAGATCTAGAGGGAGAGGCTGCCAAGCTGTAGTACTGTACCGCTGTGGATCCTTTTTTCTGTTTCCACACCTCTCAAAAATCATGGGCAATGTTGTTGCTTTCTGTGAGTTGAAGCCTGACCTAAAGGGGACTGGGGATCTTGGGGATGTGGGTCTCACCCTTGGATCGTTGTAGCTTTCCTAGCTCTAAGTAGAGGCTGGGTGACGTTGCCAGGGTCACCAACACTTCAGTGGCAGAGAGAGAGTCCAAGTCTCACTGCCACCCTGGGGATACTGTGGGCTTTTGTTCTGTTTTGTGCTGTGGCGTTTTTTATGAGGAAGGACTTACATAGCAGCTGCACCCTGCTAAGCTTTACAAAGACAGTGAGGACATGAGGGCCTCGTTAATCTTCAGTTCTAATTCTTAGCAGATGTTACAGACTGAGGGCTCATTCCAGTGGGGAGCTGTTGAAGAGTTGAGAGGTGTGTGACTGTGGATTTCTGTGCAGGTATGGGGGTTCAAAACAGACCAGGCACAGGTCAGAAAGGGAAGGTGTAGAGAAAGGACGACAAAGCTCACGGGAAGTGGAATTTGTGGGAAGGCTGGCTGGTGGAGGAGACCACAAGGCTGTGGAGTGTCCTTGTGCCTTGGCAGAAGAAAGCAGGCTCCTACCTGTAGCAGTAAATTGCAGTGTTTTGCCTCAAAACTTACTAGGATAAGATGGGGGGGGAAGGGGAACACTTTGTCCCTGTGCAAATGAATTGTGTCTGTGCCGCCACTGACCTGTGCTTCGTGTCCTCAGCGCTGCGCAGTCCATGACTGCTTGCTTGCAGCTTTGCCCCGGCTCAATGCTGCCCAGAGAGCAGGACTTGCCACCGCTCCCTGGCAGGTCCCTGACAGTACCTCCTGCAGGCTGCAAAAAAGTGAGTTGTCCCAGTGGGTGCGAGTGACTGCCAAGCGTGGCTGTCCCTTGCTGGGGACAGGCTTCTCCCCCCCGCCTCCATGCTGACGTCCCTTTGTCTCTGACAAAACACGTTTGCATCCCCTCATGGCTCCTGCACTGTGGCGAGGAGCGTGTGACCTTAGGGGCCTTCCAGTCACCTCTGGCAAAGGCCACTATGGCTTGTGGGCCCTTGTCTGTGTGCCATCACTGCTGTGACCTCAGCGGCCCCCATCACTTTAGGGGCCCTGTGGGGTGCTCCCTCCCATCACCTCAGGGTTTATGTGGGGTGCTCCCTCCATTACTTTATGGGCCCTGTGGGATGTGTCCCGTCGTCCCCCCCCCCCGCCACCTCAGGGACCGTGTCACCTCAGGGATTCTGTGGGATGTCGTTCCCCCCCGTCACCTCAGGGGCCCTGTGGGGTATCTCCCACCCCACACAGCCACCTCAGAGGCCGCGCGGGAACGCGCCACCTCCCGCGCTGCCCCTTTAAGAGTCTCTTTGTCTCCGAAACATCCTTATTTACCCTCCTGTGACTCAACCAAACTTCAGTCTGGGATTCACAAAGCCCGGTACGTCACTGTGCGGGGCTGGGCCCGGGCAGTCCCCGCCCCTCGGCGCTGCCCTCCCGCTACTCGACCGTAAGCCATTGAAGAGCTCTCCCTAGCGGCTACGCAGAGCTCGTAAGCTCCGCCAGAGCTCTCCCTGCCGCGGCGTAGACTGCGCCAACGGCGTCCGCCGGTGGGCCAGCCGCGCGGTTAGCGCCGGGCTGCGCTCTACGGAATTGGCGTAAGCAGCGGCGCTGAATGGGGAGCGGGGCGAGGGGGAAGGCGGGAGCGCTGTGTGGCGTGCCCTCCAGCCAGGCGGGGCGGGGCGGGGGCGGCGGGCGGCCATGGGCGGGGAGAGGGCGTGGCCGGCGGCGGTTGGGGTGTCTCGCGCTGGGTGACAGCTCGCGCGTGCTGATGATGGCGGTAAATAAAGGGGCCGGGGGGGGGGGGGGGGGGAGGTACGGGGGGGGGGAGGCCGCACTCCCCCCCTCCCCCTTGAGGGCTGGGGGGGGAGAGGGGCGGGGGGCCGGGGGGGGCACCCCGCTGGGGGGCTGCCCCGTCCCCCCGCGGCCCCCCCGTGGGGCCTGAGGCGGCCGCACACCTACGCTGCCCCCCGTCCGCCCTGCCCCGGCGGCCGCCGCCTTTGTCTGCGGGCGGGAGCCCCGCGCCGGCCTCGGCGGCTCCGCAACTTTCCCTTTGTTGAGGCGCGGGGGCCGCGGGAGCCCCCGCACCCCCCACTCCCCCCCCCCCTTCCCCGGGACCGGCCCCTCCCGGCGGGGCCCTCACGGGCGCTCTACCGCCCCCCCCCGGCCGGGGGAGGGAACAGCGGCGGGGGTCGTGGCCTTGCTGCGGGGGGGGGGGGGCTGGGGAGCGAGCCTTGAAAAACTGCCCCGTGCTGCGCATGGGGGGGGGGGGGGGGGAAGGGCTGAGAAATGCGGGGAAAATCGGTGCTGATTCATGGGGGTTTAGGAGAAAAAAAGAAAAAAAAAAAACCGTGGGTTTTGCGTCTTCCGCGAAGGCAACCGGCAGAAGTTAATAACGGCGGGGGGGGGGGGGTTGGGGGCAGCTTGGGTTGGGGGCAGCTTGGGTTGGGGTCTCTCAATGGCGAGTGCCCGCCTCAGGGAACGAAGCGTGCTTGAAAATCACGATTTAAACAACGATTCGGAGCAGAGGGGGTCGCAGGGATTTGTACCCCCTCCCGCGAACGCTCGGCCAAGCAGAGAAGCTGACGGCCGATGCGCGCGAGCCCCTCTGCGAACAGGAGTCAATTTTAGAAAAGCTGCTAATTTTAGGAAACGCGCCCGCTAATCGCGTTGTACGTAGGGGAAAAGCGGCACGCTCCGTGTGTCAAAACAGCTCCTGATCTCCAGGTACAGTCAGCGGGGGAATATTGACAGGCGGGATGAAAGCGCCCACTTATTTTGAAATATATAAGGGGGGGGAGGAAGCGTCTTTACTTTTCAGAGCTGCGCTTGTACTTTTAATCAGGGAAAGATGCTGCGGGCTCTTGAAGTCGCTGAGCTCGTCTCGTGCGGAGCGTTGCAGAATTTGGTCCTTTTATATATCGCCGCTTCAGAGAAGATGCTCGCTGGAAGCTGAGGGGTGCGCGGTGAAAGATGCGATAGGCGCTGCCGATTCCTCAGCCCAGGCAAAACTCTAAGTGACTTCGGTGGGAGCTTCTCCTGAAGTAGTAGCAATCGTCCTCGTGCAAAGGCAAGGCAAAAAATAGGGACCAGATTAAAAGGGATGAGGGGGAGGTGGGACTGGAAGCAAAAAATAAGGTCTTGGGGAGGGGGAGGAAAGGGGGCTGTTGGTGGAGATGAGAGCTGAGCTCTTGCTCGAGCAAAGGAAACGCGCAGCTGGGACTGAGAACGAGGACAGGAGAAGGAGCTGCAGGAGCGGGGAGCGTGAGAGCAGGTAAATGGGTGGAATTGTGAATATAAGAACTCTCTGTGTGCGCAGGCTGTGGATTAAACTCGCCCTGGGATTAAACAATCGTCAGCCTAACAGAAGTGTGCCCTGTCTAGAGCTGGCGGTAAACGCAGTGCTGAGCTTTGCGCTGAATTTCTGCTTCTCTGCCTTCGGCAGCTACACTTGGGGGTTGCTGCTGTTTAACAATTGTCAGATGTGTTGGTATGATGTTAAAAAAAAAAAAAGGGCAACAAAAGCATTTGGCGTTGTTTTTAATTGCTTTGAAAATATTCTAGGTGCAAATGTTTGAAAATCATGTGCCAAACGTGAGCAGCATTTGATGTCTCTGGGCTAGGCGTGCTTTCAAGCACGGGGCTGCAAACGGTAAACCCTTGTGTATTTTTCCCCTAATCGTTCTTCCTATTAATATGAGCTGACTTCAAGTGAAAAGGGCATTTTGAAGTTGGCAGCTTTTCAGGGATGGGATAGTTCTTGGTCTTGCGCAAGTTCTGTTTGTTACAAAGAATTTTGCTTATTCAGGAGCAGGGCTTAACAATAGCGACATATGCAACGCTTTAGAGAGTGTTACAGCTAGTAAGTCAAAATTGGGGATTTATTTAGCAGTTGCGTGTTCAAAGATCGTTAGTAAAGAATCTGTCACCGCAGTTCCTGCGGGGATTCAGATTGCATCTGGTAGAGAGCCCTGTGGTTGCAAAGACACGCTGGAGGCCTGTAAGAATGGAGAAATTGTGAATAAACCTCGTGAGCTGCGGCTTGCAAAATGAAACAGTGCTTGGTCTGATTAGTATTTGGGTTGGTAAACTCGAAGGGAAGAGCAAAGGATCTCTCTTTGGTGTGTTGTGCTGTTAATGGTGGGAATACTGCTGATGGGGGGGTGGGCACGTTTAGCTTGGTGTATGGTCTCTCTGCTTCTGGGTGTGAAAGCCTTGAGCGTGGTTTCTTGCTGCAGTGGATTTCTTGTGACTAATCATAATCCTTCGCTTGGTGTTTGCTTGTTTGCAGTGCTCAGACGTTGCATGCTGTTGTCTTCAGCGCTGAAACGCGCTTACTTGTTAATTGGGTTTTTTTTAAAGTAGTTACCGTTTTGTCTCGGCACCTAAGAACGAGTGGCAAGAAGCACTTTCTAATGGCAAAGGTAGTATAAATTACTGAATATGTCTTTTAAGATCCTATTTTTCTTAGCCTTTTTTTTTTTTTCCCTTTTGTTAGATATTTTTATACTGAAATTTCTTAGGACTTCTGCTGGGACTCATGAAGGGAAGTGTAGTGTTCTCTCAGCTCTTAGGAGATGTTAGTGGGTAGATTTAGAAGAGCTAACGAATGGAAATACGATAAAATTCAGCTTCTGTCTTTATAAAGTACATGTGAATTCTTTTACGTGCATTTTTTGCTTTGGGGAAGTTGTGAAAGGGCTTCTGAAGTTGACCTCAGCTCTGAGTCAAAACAAAACTAAGAGTTTTTTGGTTTTTTTTTTAAATCGTTCGTTAGAAATTAATAGAGAGATACTAAGATAAGTTGTTGGAAAACTTTGCCTGTAGCTGGGTGCAGCGATGGAGATCGAATGGGGGAAAAGGAAGATGGGGTAGCTCTAGCACCAGCTCACTCTGAGCTGCGTGGTGAGACATGCTCTCAAAGATCCCCATGATCCTTTATTTTCTGCACAGGAATTTTCTCCAGCAGGTGAGAGATGCTGGAAGTTTCTCACTTTGTTTAACAGCCTTTGTGATTTTCATCTTGAATATTTCATCAAGGCTTGGGTTTGGCTTTTGTTTGGGGTTTTTTTTTTTTTTTGTCCTTTGGGGAATGATACCTTCGGAGATGTTCTTGTCTCAGCAGCCTATTGTTAATTGCTCCTCATTCAAACATTAACACAACGAACACTTTCTAAACACTTAACCACAACGAACAGGCTTGAGTTGATAGAAAAAACTCCCCCGCTTCAATGTCAGTGAATGGAAGACCATCCTTGTTAGCATGAAACCCTTAACAAATCATTGCTTTAGTGTGTACTAAGCAAATTCAACAAATTGTTTAACAGAAACCACTACTACCACGTTAAAATCTGGTTTATAGATCAGAACGTCTCGCTTGTTTGTTCATATCCCCATGTATACGTCGCTAACGCTCTTCACTTTTGTTTTTATAAGACTTTAGATCAAAGATGGCTCATGCGAGGCTGTTAAGTCGTATGTGGCTTGCAAGCCATTGAATTACAGCCCCAGCGTGCAGGCTTCATCACGTAACTGGCAGCAGAGCTACGGAGCAGCTATAACACACCACTGAAACAAAAAGATTAAAATGGGAGTGAGGGGAGAGAAGGTAAAAATGGAGGTGGAGATTCTGTCCTTCGCCAGTGTCGTAGGGAAAGGATTTCTAAGTGGTCTGAAGGTAGTTATTTGTATATTTGCAGTAATTCATATCATAGCGTGTTGAGGAAAATGCAAATTAAAATGCGCACTCTATTACACTACATTCTGCTGGTTTCGAAGGGAGAAAAAACCTCTTTTTCCTAGGGTATTAGGAAGTGAGGTTGTATCTTCAGTGGATGTAAGACAGTTAGAAAAAAAAATAAACTTGTCTACTTTGTGCTAAGTGTCGTTAAATTTCTTTTTGCTTACAAGATGGCAACGAGTGCAATTAGCTGTTACACCTCCAACACATTGCAAAGATCAGCATGAAATCTCTCAGAAAATGGCAAACTTGTTGGGGCATACCTTGAGATTTTTTTTAAAAGAAGGCTCACTAGAGAAGTTCCTTTAATTAGGTAATTATAATGTAATTCACTGAAAAGCCTGTCTTCTTAAGAACTTTACTGAGAAAGTAGAAGAAAAATCCGGGCAGCTATCTGTAAACCAGAAGCTTTTTCCCTTGTTCCTCCCCACGGTGCGCACGCTCGCTTTCTCGTCTCGCTGCCCGGGCTGTGTAATTCAGCCACATTTTCAAATGAAGACAGAAAACCGGAATACATGGATCTGACAGCTCAAAGTTAGCATGAGTGCATTTGAGATGTATCTTGTGTAATGTGTCAGTCATGACGGATGTACTCTTTAAAAAAAAAAAAAAATCCTAAGGAGATGGTTTTCCAATGGTTCATAACTTTGCTAACTGAAATGCAAAAGCGTGCTTTAGCCAAAGCAAAAGCCACACACTCAGACACATGAGTCCCTACAGAAGGTTGGAATTACTAAATAACATGCTCCATCTTGGTTTTTAAAAAAAATAATAGTTTGGTTTATTATAGTATGCCTCGGTGTGTAGTATATATCACAAGAACTTTTACACTCTAACCAAGCTTACTGAAAAAGAAACTTTTTTTTTTTTCCCCCCTCTGGGTGAAGCCAGTGGCGGTTTTGAAAGAACCAATTTAATGGAGAAAAGCTTTAGTGCATTTATGTTCTTTTCAGGCTTTTCAGTCAAACCATGCAAGATCAAGTCAAGAGTTATGGGCCACAGCTGTGTTCCTCCATTGAGACCTTCTATAGGACATCAGCTGAGCTGATTAAGAAATGGTGACCACAGCTCCATTCCCTTTTTCACTCTGAAAGGCAAATCCGTCCACTTGATTGAGAAGCATTGCCTTGCAACCATATTTTCCCATTCACTTGAAGTGGGCGGCTTAGATTTGATTAAGAAATACTGTCCTATAATTACATTCTGTCCCTCTCTCTCATGCTATGAAAAGCCTCTGAAGACAATTCAAGGTTTTGAACTTTAAATAAAAACGGTGCGGAAGGAGGGTCTGCGCAGCCTGACTAGGTGGGTATGCAGATGCAGTGATAAGTAGCTTTTAGCTAGAAATTCTAAAAGAGTATCCTAAGAAGGGCAGGCAGTGCTGGCTCCTGTTTCTGTACTGCTACGGCTTTGTTCCCCGCTTTCCTGGAAGGGATCAGTGTCTCTAAGCCTGACTCTGTTCCAATAAGTTTGTGACAAATGTGCTTTCCTTTTATTCAAACGGCAAAACTGTATTTTATATTCAATCCTCTCTTTCTTCTGGTGTGATGGGAACTGGTTCGTCTCTTGTCTGGCGCAGAAGCTAACTTTACCTGCTAATTTCAGATAGTTTAGAATTTCACATTATGTTGTATATTAAATGCGTTCCAGCTGAATAACAAGTGCCTCGTGTATTAAGAAAATGATAGAGATTTGTGGCTGACTTCTAGCTTGAACATTATCTGCATAAATATTGAACTATAGTCTATCAGAACAAATAATTTTTTCATACACTAAACTTCAGCAAACACAGTTCAGCATGAATGCCTCCCTTCCCACCCCTGCAGATTTCTGTAACTCAGTCAAATGAGGAGCTAACGTCTTTTTTGAGTAATTGGGGTGTGCATTTGTGTTCACTGTGGGGTTTTTATACTTGACAGTAGTTGGTGGGTTTTCTGGGTGGAGGGAGAGATCTAAGGATTGATTTAAGCAGACTACATGTCTATGTATTTGTGCGTGTGTATCTATAGATGCGTTGCTAGAACTGGACAGCACGCTCTGCTCTTGGATGCTCAGGGGTTTTCCAATCATTAACAAGCAGTGAAAAGTGATCTGTTCTAACTCAGAGATTGCGGCTGGCTTAGTATGAGCCAGAGGGGATACTTCATGATGAGTTACCCGAAACTTGGATCGTGCGTTACTTAAAAAGAAAACCCTATTGCCTGATGGGGATGTAGATCAGTGGGTGGCTGCTTGGGCTGGGAGCCCGAGGAGATCTGCTGCCTGTGGCTGTCGGGGTGTGACTAAACCATATAATTTCGGCATTGCGCTCTTGCAGGAGTGATGCCTCCGGCTCTTCCATCCGGTGATCTGCGTTAGTCGTTACAGGGGGGGTTTATTTTTGCTTCTTAGGGGAAACTTTTTCTCTCCTCACTGTCCCATCCATGCCTCCTCTCATGGAGATGTAGAAAGCAAAAGCAATGAATTAAAGCAGCTCATTCCACCAAGCTGTCTGACTTCTAATTAAATGGAGGGAGTGATCCTACATATCTCCATCCTCTGCCAAGATACAAAAGTATGGGGAAAGACTGCTTCTTGCTTTCCTTGCTAATGCTGCCAAAGGGAACGTCGGGAGGAGGAGGAGGATGCTGAACTCTTTAGATCCCTGCTTGGCGGCTTCTTCTACATTACTTTGTTGGCATGTAGTGAATCTGTTTGCTGATGGCATGGAAGTTTTTGGTGTCATTGTTTGGGATGTTTCATATTTCGTGTAAAAACAAGCCACGCTTAAATGTACGCTTGATGTCTGCAGTAGAGAGTAGTCCTTAGCTTAGGTTGGTGTACAGGAGAGCTTCACTGCCCATCTCAGTAGAATTGGTCGCGTCTTCTGCAGCTGGAGAAGTGTAACGGGAACAGAAGCACCACGCTGGGTACAGGGAAGCAGGTTGATCTGGATAGCTGTTTCCAAGGAGAAGAAAGTTTTTTTTCATGTGCTTAAAAACCACACAAACATGAAAAACATGTTTTAATTTTAAGGACAAGTATTCTAGACTTAGAATAGTATTAATTATTCTGAAAAAAATCCATGTAAAACTCTGCTGTTCTATTTTCTTTTTTTCAGTTAAATCAGCTAACTGTTTATTCACTGGAGTTGTGAGAAAGAGCCCTTAGCTTGGATTTAATGATGTTTAATCATTCTTTCAAAAATACAAAGGAGGTACTAAAAGCTGTTCAGCTAAGCTTTAAAGAACTAATAGCTATAACTCAGATTCAAAAGTGATTTAGTTCCAGAGGTAAGTCTATAATCCTACCAGTCATGAGTTAATCAGACTAAGACTAGAAGCAAATCTATTTAACTAAGAATAGTTAATTCACCTGAATGAGAGCAAGGATGAAGAGTCTTCTCACAAGAGCTGGTTTATTTTGAGAAAATGTAGTATTCATGATGGAGAGTGAAAATAGTGAGTGTTTGTCAAAGGTAGGCTGAAAAATTCTGTTTGAAATTTGCACTGCTCTTTTCTGAACTTTTCAGGATGGTTCGGTAGCATGGCTGCCCGATCTGCTGTTTTGGACACTGTAGAAATGAAGGAATCAGTGAATAAGGAAGATAATATCCTGTTTATTATAAAATTGGAAGTGTTTAGGAACAACTTTTTGAGGCACCAGGTTGTGGCATCAAAACCAAATTCTCCTCTCCCTCTTCCCTTTCCTTGTCCCGTTGTTGTTTCATCTCAAGACAAATTGATGCGATGAACTCTAACCTTTTAGTAGGATAATTTACTAAAATAACAGATGCTACAGAATTGGGCCTTACTTGATCTTCAGTTCTTAAAGAAGATTAACAACCTGATATTTTGCAAATCGGGTTCGCGTTTCCTACCTCATTCTGTTACGTCGTCGTGGTAAGGACAAAGGCGCTGCTTAGATATTGCCTGTAATTTATAGAAAAGGATTTCAGCCAGAACAGGATTCAAAATATGCAAATTAGGAATAATTCCATCAGGAAGGGGGGGAGGAAGGTGCATTTGAGCAAGTGAAATTGTTCCTTATGCACCAGAAAACAGGCTCAAGCGCTGGCAGGCTGGACATCGGGAAGGTTGACACTGAAAATACATTTAGTTTTATTAGTGCCCTTTAGGTCTCCTTTTGCACACATAGGAAGAGGAGGGTGTGCTCTATAGATTTTGTTGGGTTTTTTTCTTTCCCCAAGCACAAAACAGCACACATCAGTTGAGCAGAGCAAGAGGACGTGTAAATCTCTCTAATTCTTTGTTGACAAGAAAATGGAGAAGACCTTGGTCAAGCCCAGCAGTCTGAGCGAAGGCTGGGTCAGATAGTTTGCTGCTTCCGGAGCTGAGGACGCGGCAGGACCCTCCCATACAGGGATGCAGGCTCGCTTATGGATGCTATATGAATACGTGCCGTTGAGCATCTTGGGCTGTTCTCTGGTTTTTATTGGTTAGGCAAATAAAAAACCACAAGTCCTGGCTGCACTTGGATAAATTGGACGCTATGATTTACTCCATTTAGCAGTTAACAGCATTTATTAAATCCCATAGAAAATTTTCTGTGCTGTTCTGTTTCACTCGCTTGGGGTTTTGAAAGACCTAATAGTAGTTGATTGGCAAGCGAAGGAAAAGAAAATGATGGAGAGGTGTGTCGAAACCCTTCGTTATTTTCGTCTTGTAATCTCTGTTCCTCAAACATATCGAAGGCACCTTGCCTGCTTAAAGCATAGCAAAATGTGACTGTGGAATACTGTACTTACATTTAATACTATTTGCCTATTCATTATGGCTGTGAAGATAATAAGCCACAGCCTGCTGAGGTTGTCTTGCTCTTTATTGCTTCAGTAGATGGCACTGACATGTTCGTTTGACTGATTGCTTTATGTGTTGTATCAGCTGTGATGTTGTTTCAGATTAGTTAATAGTCTGTCTAAGATTTTGCCAAGATGAATATGAATTAAAATGGGGGAGGAAGAACAGCAGAGGACTACCCATAACTTACCAAGTATTCACTCTCTGGTATAATCCGTCTTTGTGTCTATCACAAAGAGATTCTCGAAGAGGCTGTTAGTCTGCCGCTGAATACCAGGGCTGTTAAATTGATCTCTGCTGCAGCCGTCAGTTTTGTGTGCGTGAGCAGCACCGAGAGGATTCTCTGATGTGCTGGAGCTAGAAAACTTCACCTCGTACCTGTGCAACGAAGGCCTTTGGGTTTGGTTTCTTTTATTAAAAGTGCGTGTCTTTCAGTACAAAAGTAATCAGGTTTCGCAAATGATGGGGGAACGGAGCAAGGTACTGCAGGTCAAAATGTAACCTTGCTAATGAAGCTCTTTGCCAGCAGTGGAAAGTTATATTTAATTTTGTTGATGTTGTTGTGAAGGCAGGTGGAAATTGAGTAGAATTTTCCCTATCAAAGGTTGAGTGTTTTATATATATATATATATAAAAATATATAATGTCTGAACTGTTGCTGTGAACCTCAACTCTCAAGGTATTGTTTACGTGAGAATTGGTGGTAAATGTGATATACAGTGAATGTGAGAAATAATGTTTAATGAGGATGGTCAAAAGAAATAATGCAAAAAAGAAAAAATTCTGCATTCTGCAAAATGTAGCTTTTTGGCTGCATTGTAGTAGGCCATGATTAAAAGGAATAATAAGGTAGGGAAAGGAGGGACATAAGAGAATGGCTGTTTATCTCCTCTATTCCTGCTTTGTTAGGCCACGTTGAAATATAACATGGCTTGTTTTGTTTAACTTGCACCTTGTTAATTATTCTTAAGCTGCCTTGTTCACTCGTGCGCAGGTCCTGACCCGTGAATACGTAAGCGCGTACTCTGTCCATTTGAGCTGTCTCGCTAAATGCGAATACTCGCTGAATTGGGCAGTGGTAAGTGTGGAAGGAGGCAAAAAGACGTCGGTTTGGGGATGGATCCCAACCGTTTGGGGATGAATCCTGTTGGTTTGGGGATGGGTCCAGTCGGTCTGGGGATGAATCCCAACAGTTTCGGGATGGGTCCAGTTGGTCTGGGGATGAATCCCAACAGTTTGGGGATGAATGCTGTCGGTTTAGGGATGAATGCTGTCAGTTTGGGCATGAATCCCATCGGTTTGGGCATGAATCCTGGCAGTCTGGGGATGAATCCCGTCAGTTGGGGGATGGTGGGGTGTAAAAACCTGAATTTCCAAATACTGAAAATTGCTGTAGCTCTGTAGACTTGGAGTCAGTGCCACTGATTTTGCATCCGTTAGAGTTCTGTTACTGTCTGCTCTGTCAGAGAGGTTTTTCAGGAGCGATCTTTGGGGGCAAACATGTAGAAAACTTTACAAGGCGATAGGATGTCACTCTCCGCTGTTGTCGCAATTATGGAAATAGAATTTGTTGGGAATTCATGGATTCTGTAAAGCTGGTTGCTTGACTCGTAAAGTGAAATTATTACTTTACATTGGGCAGTTAGCATCTACTTTCAGACTGTTCTTATGCAAAACATTTTTTTTCATGTTTGATTCTGATGATCAAAATTGTATGTATTTGCTGTAATTGCTTCAGGCTTCTACAGCTGTAAGTACCAGTGGAATTACTGCACCGACCCTTCCCTTTTGGACTGGTTCACTAAGACTAGAGGAAATACTGGGAATTGTTTTAATGTGAAGTGAGTGCCTCTTTTATACAGCATATCCATATCGTGTTTCCCAGCTTATTAACACTTCAAAAAGCCAAACCAAAAATAAAACCTCAGAAGCCTGTGAAAAGAAAGGGGGGGGGGGGGGGGGGGGGGGGAATTTTATGTGTTGCAATAAATGAAGAAACATTAACTTCCAGAAAGCTAGGAGCGAAGAAGTATATAGCATTTTAATAATGCTTTTTAACATCCAGGGCCATTATATAGTAACTTCCCACATTTCCAGGGAACTGCAGGACATGTATCTTTGTTTGTTTGTTTTATGGTGACCCTAAAGAATAAATAGTATTTGGTTGCATTACACATTGAAAAGCTATCCTTAAAGCTAAGTTCAAAAGGTGAAAATTGAAAATACTGGTCGCTGGGGGATTACCTGAGGTTTTAGTCACTTATTTTTATTCTTCTCTTGCCCTACACAAGAAACAGTGTGAGTTTGGTTTAATGAGAATATTCATATTTCATCTTTAAAATAGTTTAAATAAATTTAAAAAACTTTCAAGTTTAAACTGGTATGGCTGGGGAATTTGAAGGGCAGTGTAAATAACAGAACAGCTCATTTCTAAGGAGGGCTGTGCTAAAATGCTTTGTGAACCGAAGAAATTCACCTTCTCTTTGCCTTGCCGTGATTATTTTCAAACCAGCTGCTGGATCCATTCCTAGTGAATGCTGGACTGTCTCTCGTTTAAGAGGATCTTCATCAGGAAGGAATGTGGATAGAAGACACATGCATATTTGCAACTATTTGTTGGCCTTTATAAAGTATGAATTATTGCTCTTTGAGGACGCAAGCAGTGTGAAGTCATTTGATTTAGTCATAAATTTATTCTAAGCAAACAAAAGGATTTTGGCTTTTTTTTTTTCTTCGATTTCTTAGAGTTTGCCAGCAATCCTCTCTGGTAAAGAGGGTGTCTGCCTGCAGAAGGGTTGTTGTGGGACGTATAGCTAAAGCAGTTCACCAAGCACAGTAAGTAACAGCGAAAAGGCAGGGTAAGTTATTTTATCTGTTCCAGGCATTGACGAGCCTGGGGACTGGGGAACGTTTTACTTTCTTTTCAGTCTTGATCAGTATAGACGGGTTAACGGCACATTTCAGTTCATGAGAGGCCTTAGATTTAAGTACACCAGTCATATTTAAAACAGTCTTGGAGACATTGCAGCTTTTTTCTAAAGTACTCAAAATTCCAGAGTTTTAGGAAAAAGAGAAGTTTATTCACCCTTGCTTCTTCCCTGGGGCTCCATTCCCTGAGCACTGAATTCAGCTTTAGCAATTTGTCTGATTGACTCGGTGGTTGGATTGTTAACAGATAATACCTGTAAATGGCTTTTATATATAAATAGATATATAGATATAGAATCATACAATTGTTTAGGTTGGAAAAGACCTTTAAGATCATCAAGCCCAACCATTCCCCTAACCTTGCCATCCCACCACTAAACCGTGTCCCTAAGCACCTCATCTGCCTGGCTTTTAAATCCCCGCAGGGATGGGGACTCGACCACCTCCCTGGGCAGCCCATTCCAGAGCCTGACAGCCCTTTCTGTGAAGATATTTTTCCTAATGTCCAACCTAAACCTGCCCTGGTGCAACTTCAGACCATTTCCCCTCATCCTATCACCCATTACCAGGGAGAAGAGGCCGACCCCACCTCGCTACAGCCTCCTGTCAGGTTATATATATATATATAGAGAGAGATATATTGGCTACTTGTAGCTGCCTGGTGTTCAGCAGGTTTTATGTCCGGTGCATTGTGGTAGTGGGTCTTAAAATCTCTGATTTGGAAAGTTTGGGACATTTACATCTGTCAGCTGATGCAAAACATGAAGCAAATGCTTATCCCCTCCCGGTTATCCCCCTAAATCTATGTGAACTTCACAGGGACGATGACCAGTTTTTGGGGGTGGATTGGTGTTGGGGACAAACTGGAGCCCCTTGAAGCTTTGTTCTTCTTGCTGTGGCATTTGAGGCTAATTGTACTCAATACACTGTAGTGTCTGCGCTCTTCGTTGTGCTCTAAAACCAGATACAGACCAACATCCACCAACTTTCAGCTTCCCAAGATGATTTCGAGAACGAAGTCCTGCGGAAATCATGTTTACTCCCACTGAGAATGCCAGTGCAGGAAATGGGATTTTCTCAATCCTCATGCTTTTGAATGCTTTGGGGTTTTGGGGTTGGGTGGTTTTGGGTTTGGTTTTTTTTTCTGCAATGACCAAAAATCTCTTTGAAAACTGATTCCCAAGATTCCGGGTTTGAGCCTAGAGCAAATTTTTACAGCACAGTGTGAGCTCCCAGAAACAATTTAACATTGACTTAGTTATAATTAACTTAAAGGAGTTAATAAAACAGAACTTGCTGTGGAAGTTGGCAGGAAAGTCACAGTTTCATCAAGCTCCCTTGCGATTACAGCATCGGGGTTGAATGGTGTGGTGAGGTGTGGGGGGTCCTCCAGCATCTGTCCGACCGAAACCGGCTGACGTCCTTTGCATTTGTCATGACTCCAGTAGGACGCTGGCCACCTTCCTGGCAGGCATGGGTGGGATATGTCAGGATTTGGTAAGCTCTGGGTTCACGTGGAGGATTTCGGTGAGGAGGTTGGTGCTCAAGGAGTGGCTGGACAGGGGGGAGATGGCATCAGTGACCACTTTTGCTGTCACAGCTCGAGCCTCCTGTCTATTTGTCTGTCTGTCTTCTAACTTGCGGTTTATTCATGTATTCACAGTAGCTATTAATTCATTGCTTTGCTTGTCTTTTCAAAGAAATGCTGAATCCTGAATCATCTGTAACTCTTCCTCGTGTGTTTTCCTTTTTTTTTCTCTTTGTCAGCTGTGTTAATTTGCCTGTAACTAACTTGATAGTATGTCATCCTGGAGAGAGAGAATCCAGCAATTGTAGGATATAAAGCTGACAATTTTCAAGAAAATATGCTTCCAGAATAACTGAAAAAAATCTCTAGGGCTGTTGTTACTCTTCGGAGATGCGATTTGAAAGTCTAAAACCAGCAGGGTTCAAACTAGGGGAATAAAGGGAGAAACTTCTTCCTTCCCAGGCAAGCTGATGGCTTTTTGGAGAAAGAGAATCAAAAAGAGCTTTTTGCACATTTCCCTGGGTGTTTTCCTTGCTCTGGTTACGGAGTGAGCAGCTCTGGGCTGTGCAGTGACTTTGCAGGGACGGAGGATACGCGCTCAGGTGACGCGGTGGTGGCGTGCGCTCGCACAGCGATTCCTTTTCGCTAAGGGAATATCAGTTACACGAGTGTTTCTGCATGACAACGCGTCGTTGCTGGTGGCTTTGAGAAGCAAATGCAGGATTTTGCTGTGAGTACGTACGCGGGCGGCTCTTGCTAGTGGAGGAACATGAATGTCTTGAGCAGGAAATTTTTTTCACCATCTTCCGCGCGTCTCCGGTTACATGTTTTCATTAGACATCTGGTTCAATAATTGGTTCCTCACAAATGGGTAGGTTAAAATAATCGGAGGAATAAAGTTTTTGAGTAGTTGTATGCAATTTTTAGATACATATTTTCCCTGATATCTCCTTATTTGCATTTTTTGAGTATTTGCAGCAGGCTAGAAATTCTACTTGCACATAAGAAGTTGTTTATTGGGGGGGGGGGCGTGGAAGGTGCTTGGTGTTTTGCATCCAAGACTTTTAAACGTATTTGATCAAATGCAGTGTATTTGTGTAGGAGATGTAGTTTTGATGGAAACCAAGATTATCTAAGGATATTTTTTTCCATGGTGTTTTAAAACAAAATTAGAAGGCAAAAAAAAGAAAAAGGCAAATGTGGTTTATTTAATCCAGTACCAATTCCCAATGGACTGGTGAAATGCTGCCGTGTTTCACTTTTGCCATTCCCACGAGAGGAGTGGATGAATGAAAGAATGATTCAGTCTGAGCTTCCCACCTGTCCTTAAAGGTGATTTCCAGGCGGCAGCTAAAGGAGTTTGTGTCAGTACTGAAGACTCTGATTTCTCTGGAATTGGCTCTCGGACAAATGAAAGATGCATCTAGTTTCCAAGGCAGAACATCTAGCGCCGTTCCTCATCCCTAAACTTTTCTTCCTGCTTTGTGCACATGTATTTAGAAAAAGAAAGTAGCTAGTGTCAACAGATCCGTACAGATGTCTTTAATCAGTTTCCAAATGTGTAACAACAGTACAAAGAAACATAATGAAGTCATGTGTTTTATTTTAACACTGGTTTTAGGGTCAAGAGCCAAATCGTTTCTGCTGCATTTGTTTCTTGAGGCTGTTACAGGATCTCACCATAAGTTTTTCCAGAGTTATGAGCCATACAAGAAAAGAAAGTAGGGTTACACCCAGTGTTTAAATACTGTAAGTGATTTGCAAGGTGAGAATTTTTCACATTGTCTCTAGGATGTTACTGGTAGTCCAAGAAGAACTGGGTAAACTAGTATCCTTATTTTCCTTTTATTTCCTATTATTTTATTTCAGTTTTAACTCATCGTTAGTTGTATCGCAGTGCAGCTCCGTGCTTCTTCTGGTACCTCTTCTCCATGCAGAGCAATTCAGTTGTTCCTCCTCCCCTCTTTTCTTTCCCTCACCCCTTAGCTGGAAAAGAAAAGATCTAAGTAGGTGAGAAAGGACAAGTGTATAGGTATTTCTTAAAACAAGATCTAGATTGATGAAAAAAAATTGTAAAACCAAGAAATAAGCCTGATGTGCTGTAATTGCAAAGAGTTCTGTCTGTCTGTTTCCAAGACCTTAAAATGTAAGGTGTTACTTCTCCATCATTAAACTCTTGTCGCTCATGGCTTGTCCTAGGCTGTCACATCAGCCACGTAAATTTGTAGTCAGTTGTTGCAGTATCTTAAATAGCTCCAGCTCTGTAATCTTTGCAAGGTTTGTTTTTCCCCTTGTGGAACTGTTTGCAAGTTCTGACTCATCTTTGTGTTTTCCTTTAATCACAGCTTTGTAATTTCTCCTGTTAGCGCGTTCTTTTTGTTCTTCTAGTAGGTCGTGGCAAGCTATTTGTTTACCTATGTAAAAGAGAGGAACAAATTTTGTTCTTAGTCGTGTGCGTGTCTTTCAGTGACTTATTTAGCAGGCTGTTTGCGTGTGGGATGGCAGGGCTGAACCTGCAGATGCTCTGGCTGCCTTTACTACATGTGCTGCACAGTGCAAAAGAACCAATTATAAATAGATATATATTTTTTTTTTTTTTTTTTTTGGTCATGGAAGGGGTCAAAAATGTGAGTTGGGTATCTTTAATGTGAAGAAGACATCCTGATGCGTGGTGCGTGGCAGAAGCTCCGCTGGCGCGGCAGCCAGGTGGGTGGAAAGCGAACCTCCCGCCCGCTGGCGTGAGCCACGCAGATGCTCCGGCAGCCTGGCTGTGCGGGCAGCCGGCTCTGACATGAAAACCACGCCGACCAAAAGCAGATCTCATTTGAGGAAGTTGAAAAAGGCGTGTCATTTAAGTGGTTTGGGTTAAATAAACACCGTTTATTTCTAACGTGCGGAGCAGCCGAAGGTGTATGGTATTAGGGCTTGGATTTGCAAGGGAAGTATCCATAGATACCTAAAGAGAAACAGGTGGGGGATATCACACGCAGCATCAAAGGTGCTTTTGTGCTGAGAATTACTGAATTAAGGTGTAACAAAGCTGCTTTGTTAACTGACCAGCATTGTTAAAATCTCTTTTCTCAAACAGGAAATCTTGCTGGCCCACACAGGAAAAGCAAAAGCAGTTGACAAAAGCCTTATAATTTATATACTGACAGCCTACTTCATTGTTAAACATGATTCTTTAATGCACTATATCTGGCATGTGATTGATTTCCTTGTAGCCTGTTACCCAGCTGAAACTAGCAACATGTCAGCATTGTCCCTTTTTTTTTGGAAATTGCGGATAAATTCAGTGTTCTTTCAAAATACTGTGTCCCGAGACCTTGCAGGGCTGGTGAGCGACCACGCTCGGCAGCTGTTTCATCGATCTCTAGAAAATTGTATTTATAAGACCCGGGTTTTGTTACACTGTACAAATCTCGTATAGGCTGGTGAGACTCAAGGGTTAAATTCCCAACACTGTCGCATATGGCAGTGAGCAGAATCACAGATGTTGATGATACAACATAATTAGTATTCTTTTATGTAAATGAAGGCTGTCAATGTTACCATAGTGTCTATACTCTTTCAAGCTGGAATCTATGCCACTTGGTCTCACCAAGGCTAGACAGGATTATTCCACAATTTTCTATCAAGACCTCAGCAGAAAAATAAAGAAGAAAGAGGAGGGGAAAAAAGGTCAGGGAGGAAGGTGGGAAGGGATGTTTCCAACTTGGAAAGAGGAGACCAAATCAGTCCTTTGTTTAGGTAGGATTTCCGAAAGTGTCTTTCCAGGTCCTAGGATTTGTGAGTGAATGAACGCAGCCCGAAGGAGAGGTGTAGCGGATTTTTGAACTGTTTTAAATAAACAACTAAAACGGTTATTTAGGCACTGCAGAATCACTCTGTGGAGAGGAATTCTGAAGTGGCCACTTGTGCTTTAATCTGAAGTCGAGAAGAGTTAAAGAATAGAAAAGCTTTGATTTTTCTGTAACGGATTCCATCTCTAGCAGCAGTGTCACTGGAAGAAGATAGTAATTAAAGTAAATTTGTATAATTCGGGGACCACTAAAAATATGTTTTCTTAGCCTGGTCAGATCGGTTTTCTGCAGACCAATCGAGGCAACTGTTCAATACCTATCTTAAAGCTTTGGGGATGCATCCCATGGCCTTTGTTTATATTAAACTTTGCCCCTCGTAAAATGATTTTTGTAACTAAATACTCCGTATGCCAGACCTGACGCGCTCTGTGACGTCTGCAACCGCTTTGTGCGTGTTGTTGCCGTCCCTCCTATCACTACTTTGTATGGTAGGGAAGTGCCGGGATTGTAGATGCATAAGCAAGTTAATTGAGTCCTGGATCGTTACAGCAGCTAGGTTTGTACAATCTTCTCTGCCTTTGGCAAAATGCAGGTTCTTCCCATTTTTTTTTCCTCGGTAGTTCTCATTGCCGTTCACACTTGACAACTATTCATGACTTTGGTTTTATTGTTTGAAAAATCATCTAGAAATGAAATGTAATTCAGGACCGGTTGGGTTTTTTTTTTTTCCTCTTTCCCCATCTCCTCCCCCCTTCTTTCACCAAGTTATCGAAGCAGCCAAAATTGAAGGGATCACAGGAGGTGCACGTTTTTGCTCGGGTTTTTTTTTTTTCTCGGATTTTTTCTCTGCCATATGTTGGGTCAACCACTACAAAAGACTTATGATGAAGAGGCTACATGTGATCAGCAGATTTATAGATTGTCAGAAAATGAAAGCAGAAAAACGAAATTCCAGAGTTCCTCTTCTATGTGACGTTTCTTAATGTATTTGGGTTCCTAGGTGCGTTCATGCTTTGACTTCCAGGTAATTCTCTTCTCTGTAGTAAATGTGTTCTCTGCAATAGCTCTTGCACTGAGGGGATTAATTGTTTTCAAAAGCAACCCTGCCAGCGTTCTTAGTTTGTTTATGTGCATCACAAGAATATTCTCTCCCTAGGGCTTTGAAGCCGTGCTGCCTTACAATGAAGACTTAAGTAGTAATTAAATTCTCGAAGAACCGCTGAGACTCCTTTGGCTGAAATGGGGATGTTCCGGGCCCTGGATGCTGCGTCGCGGAGGAGAGGATGTTTAAACACGACTCCGTGAGTAGGGTGTGCGAGTGGGTCTGGGCGATCTTTCCATGCCCCGATCTCTTTCCGTTGGATCAGAGTGTTGGAGGGACTGTACAAAAGAAAGCAGAGCGCTGGCGCGCAGCATTTTAGTTGTGCTCTTTGTACAGCTGAGTATCTTTTATAAAACATATGGGTGCAGGAGACGCGGTGAAAGCTTTTTGCGCCTTCCAGTGTCCCTGCTTTGATTTCTCTTCAGTTGCAATATACTAATTTAGTAAATCAGTTGCTTTTTCTGTTTATGTGCACTCACACAAACATGTACACATGTTCCCTTAGGTTTACTATAACATGGTGTTACACATTTCATTCTTTTTTTCCCTGATGATTTTTTTTTTTAAACATTAAAATGTTTGGGATTCTGTGGGAAATCGGAGAATTCGAGGGTAGAATGTGAAGCCTGTGGACTTGCAAATATGCTGGTTATGACAATTATCTTATATTTTTGTGGCTTCTGTGAGAAGTTGATAACCTCAGTCTAGTTCCTGATGACATGCATTCGAATTCCAAATTCATTTTGTATGTATCAATTTCAAGAGGGCAGCTAAAGATCAAATGCGTGTGTGGACTGAATTAATCTTTTTCTCCTTGGAAGCGAGCCGTTCAGGTTGGGTAAGGCGTGCTGGCAGCTGTCTGGGCCGTCCTTAGCAGACAGATAGGCAGTTTTATTCTGTAGACCTTGTCAGTCCAGTATCTTTCGCTAGGACTAAAAACGGCTTTTAAAAAAACAGCGCGCGGAAATAATGTAGTTGGTTGAGGCAGAACTGCGGTTGGGATTGACAAGAAGTGACATCTGTAGTTTTATAGGTCTTTACAGCTGGTACAAAAGAGATCTTTTAAAATATGTATAGTGGCTCTAAGATCCTTTTCTTTCTGTTTTTTTGCCTTCCAAGGTCAAAGCAGCGAAGAATTCTGTAAGACATGGATAGATGCAAACATGTCGGGCGGCTACGACTCGCCCAGGACCACTCTATCCTGAACCCCCAGAAGTGGCACTGCATGGACTGCCAGACAACCGAATCTATCTGGGCTTGTCTGAAGTGCTCCCACGTAGCCTGTGGGAGGTACATCGAGGAGCATGCACTTAAACACTTTGAAGAAACCAGGCATCCGTTGGCAATGGAAGTTAATGATCTGTATGTCTTTTGTTACCTTTGTGAAGATTATGTCTTGAATGATAACCCGGAGGGTGATTTGAAATTGCTGAGAAGTTCTCTGTCAGCAATTAAAAGTCAAAAACATGATCCGTCAACAAGAAGTGGCAGGACATTGCGATCAATGGCTTTGGGAGAGGACATGTGCAGCCATCAAAGGAGCCCTCAGGGACAATCTCAGATGCTTACAGCTCTCTGGCACAGGCGCCAGTCCTTGCTTGCAAAGGCGCTGCGGACCTGGTTTGATAAGAGCTCTAGAGGCCAGCTAAAATTAAAACAAAAGAAACAAATGGAGGAGTTGGAGAAAAAGAAGGAGGCAGCTAGGCAGCGGCGGCAGGAGATGAAGAGACAACTCCTGGAGGAGCTGGCAAACACTCCTCCGAGGAAGAGTGCAAGGCTGTTGTCTCACGTGCACAGAGAGAACTTGATTCCAAGGAAATTCAGGGAGGTGGCGACCGCTTCCCCTACCTCAAGGCAGATGCAGAGCAGCAGATTCAAACAGTTTTATTCCATCCGGCGTAAGCCTCTGATGACTCCCGGGGTAACGGGTCTAAGGAACCTGGGAAACACATGTTACATGAATTCTATTCTGCAAGTGCTAAGTCACCTCCAAAAATTTAGAGAATGTTTTTTGACACTTGATCTCTGTGAAACAGAAGAACTCTTAGCCAAAACTGTGAATGGGAAGTCTAGGATGCCTGGCAAATTGGCAAATGGGTCTGCTGCTAATGAGTCAGGGAAGACTGACAAAGTGGGATCATATGGCATGCAGAGCTTGCCAGCTGGCTTAAATGGTGGCTCCTCAATAAGCAGGAGTTTAGAACTAATACAACCCAAGGAACCAAGTTCAAAGCACATCTCCCTCTGTCACGAATTGCACACCCTCTTCAGAGTGATGTGGTCTGGCAAGTGGGCGCTCGTGTCGCCCTTTGCCATGCTGCACTCTGTGTGGAGTCTGATCCCGGCGTTTCGAGGTTACGATCAGCAGGACGCTCAGGAATTTCTCTGCGAGTTGCTGGATAAAGTACAGCAGGAGCTGGAGTCGGAAGGAACAAAGCGGAGGATCCTTATCCCTTTCTCACAGAGGAAGCTCACCAAGCAGGTCCTGAAGGTGGTGAACACCATTTTTCATGGGCAGTTGCTTAGTCAGGTATGCATCTACTTTTGCAGAGAAATCAATTGGAGCCATTCACACCAAGGAGCAAAGGCTCTTGTTTCTTGAGGAACCACCGGATAAGTAAGAGGAATTGGATAGGGGTGCCTCCCGAGAAAGAAACCTGTTGGGTTGCTGTGCAGGTTGTCAGCATTTTCGATGCCTGTCACATGTCCTGTAAATTCAGTTGACTTTTGCTACTTCAGACTGAAATCTACACAAGTACCAAAGTTCTGAGCCCTTAGTTTTAAGTTTTTACCATGTTTTTAAATTGTCTTTGTAATTTGTTTTGTCCTTTCCTGGTTTTGTTTCCATGGCTAGAAAGAATGCGATGAAGGACAGAGAGGGCGGTCATCTTGTGCTATAAACTCTCTGTGACAACTGGGGGGTTTTTTGCAGGCATACAAAAGTCATTTTGAGATACTGAGCGTGCTGAACCTGAGTTTGTGTAGGAGCTGAAAGTGCCTGCCATGATGCTTGGTCTCCGATTCCTGTACCGTTCCCTTGTCTGAAATGTGATATTCCCCTCAGGGCAGACCCTGAGAGCCCAGGGCATTCTGAAAGTCCTCAATTACCTTTGCTTTCCAGGAGAAAGGAAACTTGTGCATGATTTGACACTCAGGGGTTTGCAAGATCAGACCGCGAAGCGTATTATATGTGTGCGTTCTCGTTGCTATTTATATCATCTTTCTTGGTGCCGTTCTTACTAAGCTTACCACTCCTAAGATCTTATGTGCACATTAAAGATAAAAAGGTGTATTTTTCAAGTTTAAGCTTTTGGCTTTTCAGGGAAAGGATGCTTGAAGTCATGGTTCATTGGAGTCATCTCTGCAGTGCATGAACCACGTGGACTTCTTAACTAAAAGCTCCTTGTTCAGTTGTCAAGAGACAACTGGAAAATGGTGCACATTCTAGTTTCAGTGGTAGGTCTCTGTTAACAGCGTGAAGATGTTCACAGATCAGTGTAATTTAGCTGTTACTGTAATACACCATAAATAACTTGCCGAGCTATTTATTCTGTTTATGTAACTCTTGTGTGCATGTACCATATTTAATTTCAAACCTCTTTACGCTTGAAGTTACCGGGCCCTTCAGTGCATGAAGCTGCAAGGTTGGAAGTCGGTTTCTGGCGGCTGGTTCTCATAGGAACGCACAGTCTGACCAGACCTGCTTTCTGGTTTTGTTATCCCTTCATGTTCCCACTTGCTGCCTCTGAGTTTAACTGAAAACTTTTCTGCTGTTCTTATTTGTAATACTGTGGGATGACATAAGAAAACAAGTGCACCTGAAGTTTGTTCTTTCATGCTCCATTCATGAATAATTTTTATTTAGTTAGCAGATGAAACATTAAAGGAATGACACACTTTGAAATATGCAAGGAAAGTAGAGAAAATATGGAAGGAAGACTGCATGATAAATGCTAACGTGTACTTTTTGTAGTAGAAAACAGATCCAAGGTGCTTGTTACCCAACTCTGAATTGGTGTTGTACCTGTAATGGTGTTTAGCTGAGGAACTGAATCCCATAAAGGTGAATATTGTTTCCATTTTTTTGAGAATTGAGAAAGTATTTTGAATTACCTGCTCAAGGTAGACAGCTTTCAGACTGGAAATAAGTAGCATTTCTCTTGGCTCAGAGATCATCTTTCTCTCTGTGGAACTGCACTGCCTTTGGGCATAAACTTGCTCTTTAGATGTGACAGTAAACACCAGTCTGCAGGTGTACCTGTACGTAACTTCATTTGTGTGTACACATTTCATTCCCAGGTCACCTGCATAACATGCAACTACAAATCCAACACTGTTGAGCCCTTTTGGGATCTTTCCCTGGAATTCCCCGAGCGCTATCACTCCATCGAGAAAGGAATCGTCCCTGTTAATCAGACAGAGTGCATGCTGACAGAGATGTTGGCCAAGTTCACCGAGACCGAAGCTCTGGAAGGGAGGATATACGCGTGCGACCAATGCAACAGTAAGTTGGATCCTGCTGATGTCTTTGCCAAGCAGGTTCTCCTAGAGCATGTTACACAGGACATCGTCCAGGTGGGCTTTGAATATCTCCAGAGAAGGAGACTCCACAGCCCCCCTGGGCAGCCTGTTCCAGTGCTCTGTCACCCTCAAAGTAAAGAAGTTTTTCCTCATGTTCAACTGAAACCTCTTATGTTTCAGTTTTTGCCCATTGCCCCTTGTCCTGTCGCTGGGCACCACTGCAAAGAGTCTGGCTCCGTCCTCGTGACATCCACCCTTGAGATATTTGTACATGTTGATGAGATCCCTCTCAGTCTTCTCTTCTCCAGGCTGAACAAACCCAACTCTCTCAGCCTTTAACGTTTCTGATGTGTTTTGTGTGTCTGAAAACGTGTATCGTGGCCTATATGTATAGGGAAACTGTTCTTGCTGCTCATGCTGTTCTGTTTCCTCCTGTTGATGGCTTCTGCTCCTTTGGGCACCACTTTGGAGCCAATATGTCATTTTTCTCTCATCTCTGCCATGCAGCAGCACCATTTACTAAGGGTTTAATACAACCTTGTTCAGAACTGTTCTTGCTGCTTGTGCTGGAAGGGAAAGGCGACTTCCAAAATTTTTTTTTTGGGGGAAAAGGGTTGGATTTAGAGACGGAAAAAGGAACTTTAGTCCCTATGGCTTGTTCATCTCTGTGTGGCAGGAAAGCTTTTATAACAAGTCATCTATATGCTGCTTGTTCTTGACTGAATCCGTTAAACAGAAATCACAAATGCAGAGTTCTTAAGGTCTGCTGCCAGGTTAGAGTTTCCATCTCTCTGTAGGCATTTTGTCAAGAAGCAATGAACTGACATTATTCTGGGAGTCTCGGGTTAATGTATTACCTGATATATGAATGCACGTGTTTTGCTGTGCTCAGCTAGAAGATGACTTCTGCTTTCCTGTAGTAGGGCTGAGTGTAAGGTCATTATATGCCTGAAAATAATTTTAGCCTTGGGTATAATCATGCAGCTCAGCTACTCTGATAAGCTGGATATTTATTTTTTTTTTTCATGCAGGTATTTGTGGCAAATGTTCATCCCCTTGGGAGGAAAATGCCAATAATTTGACTTGGATTGCAACTAAGCAGCTGAAGTAGCAAGTATTTGTAGAGATCTGTTCTCTATCAACTTGCAAATCTGTTACCAAACATCTTCAGAAAGCGTTAGGAAATAATGGTTGACTAGATGCTCTTGAAACAAAGCCAAATATAATTTGAACAGGTTCTGATGCACAAATAATGTTGACAAAGTGTCGATAGGGATGTGTACAGCTTCCTCTTAACTCTCTTTTCTTTGATTCTTTGGGAAAGCCTGAATTTTAACAGTTACTTCAGAGCTAACTGGCTAAGAAAACATAAGCCAGCTGAAAAAAGTCAGGGAAGGGCAACCAAGCCTGCATCTAGGTGCCAAAAACTATTGGGGGCACTGCTTGTCAGACGTGGTGGAGGAGGAGCAACCCATCTGTTCTGAAGCAGTGCAGTGATGTGCAGAAATCTAATTAACAGGTACATTTCTTATTGGAAGCTCTGAAAGCCACCTGTCTTCCTCCTGGTATAGTAGTATGTTCAGTGTCCTGGAAAGTGTAATCACTGGGAAGAGGAATCTTTTTTTCCCTCTTCTCCAGTTTCGGTTCAGAGGTTGTTTTGGACACGCAGACACCCTGCAAGAGGTGGAACTTGGCTGGAAGCATTTTCGTCTGACTTGTCTGAATATTCTTGAGCTAGTGAAGCTTGCTACTATGAGCCTTACTCTAGTGGTATAAGGGGATGACAGTAGTAGACAGAATACAATATCAAATACTATTAGTTGTATGCTGGTAGTTCACCTGTTGAAACTGCTACAGCCCTAGATGTCTTTGGCACTAGATTCATCTTAATATTTCTGGTGTATTTCTCAAGAGCAAAACATCAGCATGAGCAGCTTGAAGGTGGTAACTGATCGTGTGATTATGAGCATCACAAAAGTGAAAACATTTAAGTATTTGGGGGGGTCAGTCTCTTCTCCCTGGTAACGGGTGATAGGACGAGGGGAAATGGGCTGAAGTTGTGCCAGGGCAGGTTTAGGTTGGACATTAGGAAAAAATTCTTCACAGAAAGGGCTGTCAGGCTCTGGAAGGGGCTGCCCAGGGAAGGGGTCGAGTCCCCAGCCCTGGGGGTATTTAAAAGCCGGGCAGACAAGGTGCTTGGGGACAGGGTTTAGTGGTGGGATGGCAGGGTTAGGGGAACGGTTGGGCTCGATGATCTTAAAGGGCTTTTCCAACCCAACGATTCTGTGATTCTATTTTTAAACACATGAGTTTTGATCCTAGAGAAGTTCCTGCTCTGTGAAGGAATCCATAAGAAATGTTTCCTTGCGTGCCCATCCTGAGCACATGTGAACTGGACTACTGCTCCTGGAAGAAGAAGAGTTCAGAACATGCTCTTTTCCCCTTCTGAAAATCAATTACATCCTAACAATCTTTGCCTTGATTTTTTTTTTTTTTCTTTTGGTAGGCAAACGGCGAAAGTCTTCTCCTAAACCTCTTGTTCTGAGTGAAGCTAAAAAGCAGTTAATGATCTACAGACTACCTCAGGTCCTCCGACTGCACCTTAAACGATTCAGGTGAGTGGGGCACGCTCCATGGTGTCAGGCAAGCGACTCACCTCTGTCTTTTTGGAAAGAAGTGATTAGTGTGGGCCTGTAACTTCTCTCGCATTCTGGGAAATACATGTTTATAAACGTTTTACCCAAACTAGATGTGATAACCTCTCAGAGTACTACGTACATTACAGTCAGTAGCCTGTTTGTAGCATGTTTTCTACTGTACACACAATATAAAGTTTTGTAAATATTAATACCGATTTCCTTGAATTGTACTCAATGTGCAGACAACATGAAACAGTGGCTGAGAGATGGATGAACTGATCGGCTGAGTGAAAGATTTGTTGAAGCTGGAAGCCCGTGATAGTTAAATGCCAATATTGCGTATTTACTGTTGAATAAAACATAGCAAAGTTCCAAATATTACGAAAAGTTTCTAAAATGTTTAGCACAGGCAAGTGAGGTGTGGGGGGTTTATATTTATATAACTGAGTATTTTAAATGCTGTTCGACTGTCACAATAGATGTTTGGCTTGCTTTGTGTTTGGCTGTTGCAAATCTCAACAATATCCTAACTATAAAAAATGGGCATCAATGACAGAATTGGCTGTATGCAAAAGATGGCTGTCATAGATGTTAGAACGAAAACAGAAGGAAAAAATTATATGATGCCTACTTGATGCTAGCACAGCAAGCTCGTCGGAGTTGTTTAGCAGTGGCTACTTTCGTGTGCATCTTCCCGCAGCCCTGTACCGCTGTCGAGAAGCCGGATCCTGAGTCTTTGATTCGTGCCCTTGTGTTTGCAGGTGGTCTGAACGTAATCACCGTGAGAAGATTGGGGTCCATGTCCTCTTTGACCAGGTATTAAACATGGAACCTTACTGCTGCAGGGACTCTCTCTCCTCTCTTGACAAAGAGACCTTTGTCTATGACCTCTCCGCTGTGGTGATGCATCACGGGAAAGGGTTTGGCTCAGGACACTACACAGCATATTGCTACAACACAGAGGGAGGTGCGTGTGCCTTATTACGGGGGAAACAAATTCAAGAAACTCCCATTTTCTTCCATAGCCATAGTGCGTTGTAAAGCTTTATGATCGAAGTTTTTTGGAATCAAGTTTCCTGACATTCAGTAGTTTGTTTCCCAGAATGTATTGCTAGTAGCATGTTTTCCCTTTTTTTTTTTTTTTTTTCTTTTTTTTTTTGCATAAAGCCACAGATTGCTGCTCTTTGCTTTGCGGCCCTTCAGGATGCCTTTTATTGCTTGCTGTTAACAGCATGAATGCTTCATTTTCTCACGCGATCTAACTCTGTGGAGCTGCTCCAGCTGGGTGTCTCTTCTCAGTATCCTTGGGATGATGAGATAAACAGAAAGTGTTTTGAAACTGGACAGGAGCTATTCATGAATAACATCCGCAGGGTTTTTGTGAATTTCCAGCAGTCTCTTTCTGCAGCTGAATTAGCATTGACTCAGCCTCCTGACTTGTGGAGAAAGAGGTACAAATTGCCTGTCTCCAGGGAATTTTTGTTTTCCTAATTGAGTTTTCAGACTATAATACACAATTGGTTAAGTTATGATTTGGTATTTCTAAACTGTGTTACCGGCTCAGAAACAATCAAAATGTTCTCCAGATCAGAAACTCCTTTCCAAAGCATCTGTAGAGAATAAGACAGAGATGCCTTTTCTCCTACATTGCCCTTTTTCTCTGTGGATGTTTCCTATGAACAGTTCCAAAACGCATTCAGAAGGAATTATACCTCCCTTACTAATGTCTTCTTTCTCGCTTTGATTCCTAGGTTTTTGGGTCCACTGCAACGACTCCAAACTGAATGTATGTAGCGTGGAGGAGGTGTGCAAAACCCAGGCCTACATTCTTTTTTACACTCAAAGAACAGTGCAGGACAAAGCAAGAATCTCAGAAAAACAACTCCAAGCTCAGGTGCCGTCCAAAAATAGCGACAAGGACAGAAGACTGACATTCCCATGATGGGGAGCTCTGTAACTCAATCAACAGTCTCAGTTTTTTTTTAAACCATTGGCGTTCACATCTTTCCTCTTGGTAGGAAAAAGGCTCGCTGCAGGAAGGGGATCAGGTCATGATGTTTGCCACCCGGGGTCTGGAGAAGCGTATCGAGCTGTGCAATTCTGACACATAAGATTGTAGTCAGAATCTTGTTTCTAAAGCGTCTTGTTGTTAAATTATGCTCACAAAATGAAACAAGAAAGTTTGATGCTGTATATCATTCATCTCATATCAAAAAGGAATTGCGTAAGGCGTGTAACAAATGAACACAACCAGGAAATAGAAGCATTCAACTGGCTTCAAAAACCATCAGTACCTAGTAACGCTGATAAAACTCCAGAAGGAACAGGTATAGTACCCTCCCCTTTAACTGACATTCAGATTTCCAGGGTTTGAATCACATGGTCACCCAGGTATTTATTTGAACGGTTGTTGGATAGATGGAGTTGACTGCCCTGAGAGCCATTCTTGCTGGAGAAATGTTTAACGTTCTTTTACCAGAGAAGCTATTCCCCCTGGCCTCAGCTATCTCTGCGATACCAATTTCTTTGCCGTCAGTTGAGGGCAAACCCGTGGCTGGCAAGCTTTGTCAACAGCTCTGTTTCTCAGTGGTACTGGGGGTGTGTGCACGCTTGGTGGTTTATTCTCTGGGCTGAACTGAATTGGCAGCTAAATTCACTAGGAATGTGATTTTAAAACAGTTCTGCTCTGGAGAAGGTGTGTTTAAAAACAAACAAACCCCTGTAATAAAACAGGAATGTACCTGTGTGTCTCCTCTGTTTACAGTGGCAGCGAAAACAAAGCCCTATACTACAGGTTTCTGCTGGCATAACTTTGTTGACCAGGTTTATAAAGAAGTCTGAGCCCTGGCTTGCACAGCTTGTGGCAGCAGAAGCGTGGAGCATGGAGGCATTTTACACTGGCAAACTAGCACTTTTTTACAAGTGTGGCTTGTTTTCCTCAGGGGAACGGGGTGGTGGTAATACCACAGCGGTGAGAGACAAGAGCTAGCTTCTGCTGCTGTTTCTGTAATGGAAATAGTCATTCATTGCGGTTGTCACACAAGGCCCAGACTAACTGGAGGCAGTGAGGTTGCACAGGTGTAGTGTGCAGGATTTAGCCTGTGAAATCTTTATTTCTGCTGGAACATAAAGGGAAGGAACGCAGTTAAATCTCAAATTCCATGTTGAGTTGGAAAGGCTCTAAAAATGTCTGCATCTGTCATGATCTTGATTTTAGAATTCTGTGAGAAACATAGAGCCTTAGTTGGCTGCTTATAGTCACTTCTCAGCCTACAGCTGCACCTCAGGTGTTTTTATAATTTGGGGTTTGGCTGTTCACATTTCATGTTTTAATCCAATCTGAATATGTAGTTGCAAAGAGATGTGACATCTTTCAATCTTGGTCGTTTGTTGGGGTTTTTATTAAGTGGGTAAAGGAGCAGTAATCTAAAGTACAATGTTCTTCGAAAAAATTGGTTCCATTTTCAGGCAGAGAAGTTCTGAAAGTGTTTCTCTTCCTTCCTCTTCTTTTATTCTTGTCAGCGTTTGCCCATCAGACACACACTGACAACCCTACGTTGTTGTTGGAGGGGGTGAAGAGGTAAGTTTCCCAAATACCATTCCTCTCTTTCCACTGTCACTTCTGTGACTTTTAATCTCCTGTCCTATGGGCAAACTGGTCTCTCTTACTTTGGCTGCTGTTAATCGCTTCAGCCACGCAGAGATGAGCACAACAAACAAGAAACTTCTATTTTGTCAGAGCACAGTGTCGCACGGGGTTTCCTCTGTCCTTAAAGTTTCCTGTTTCTTGTATGTCTGAGCAACATGCTGCTTTTTGAGCCTACAGAAGCTGTCTTCTTGACAATTAAGGATAATTTTGAGATCACATGCCGTATTTTTTTCGAGATGAGACAGTTTGAAACCGTCCTATGGGAACTGATTAAAAAGTTTTAGTTTTGGTTCTCTAAATGTAGCAGGGTCTGGAAGGATTTCTTATGAATGTCTGTATATCGATGTATTTACTAGGCAGGGGATTTTTTTTGTGCTACCAGTAAATAAAACTAATAAAAATGCAATAGGCCAAATTGAGATCCCACAAAAGTAAATGTGACTGCTGATTGCAGGGGAAGCTGAGTTGGGTTCAGCTCAGGTAGAAGTTGACATTCCCGAATGAATCAAAATCAAGTGCTTGTGATTATCAGATATGTGATGGGTTCTTTTCTAGAACAAAACATGCTCTGTGAAGACTCTGTGTCTCAAAAGGAAAATGAAAGGAAAAATTGTGCTTAACATTGCCTTTTTGATCAGAGGTGGAAGGGAAAACTGGTATTTTTCCCATGCATCAGTCCTTCCAGGCCTATCCACCCTTTCAGAGGATTATATTCTTCTAAGTGACAGTCATGGTTTACTGTGGTGCGTTCGCTTGCTGACCCCCCTCGCCGGGCTGGCCGTTTGTATAAAAATTCGACAGAAATGCAAACCGGAATGCAGCATTAGTTGTTACTGCAGTGAGCCGAGACTCTTCGCTGTGAATGCTCATCTTTTGACTGAGTGTTTTGCATTAATATTTGAATTCAGGTGGTAATACAGTTGTCACGTGAGTCGAGGAGGTTGCAGAGGGGAGCGGGGAGCTGGGAGCGTGCCGGTAGCCGTTGCTGCGTCTGATTGCCCAAGCAGATTTTGTAGCATTTGCTGGTGACGTCTTTTGACATTGGTGGCCTCTCCATGTGACATTAGCCTCATTGTGCTGAGATGTGGAGATACTGCAGGCAGAAAAATGATTGCCCTGATAGGGAAGGAATGAATTATACTTCAAAGTAAATAAACTTGCTTTTTCCAACACTGTGAGGTTTCTGTAATATTTAGCTTTTATTTGGAAGCGATAGCGTATAGCATTTTTTATGCTGTTTGGTTTATATTTGTCTACTGCAGGCTTCTTTATATAAGCATAGCCCAATGCTCCCTCCATGGTGGACACTGTTTTATAGTGTCCTGTTTGCCAGAAACTCTGACTGGAAATTACCTCTCTACATCAGTAAGATGAAAATGTGACTTGCAATTACAGTGAAGCCTGACAAAGGGTGGCCTGTAAAGCAAACTTTGTCCCTCCTTTAACGGTATGGCTTCAAATCCTGCTAATACACTGATGCGTATTTAGAATAATTCCAGGTTTAGGCTCTGCTTTTGCAAATACCCAGGCAGATGATGTGACTTAACTCACGCGTGGAGTTCAGTGGTCACTGTTGTGAGTTGCAAGCTAAGTGTCTGCGACACAAAAACCTCTATTTAGGTACAGCTGGGAGCAGAATTGGTTTCTCTATGTGCTGTGATTCCTGTACTGGGGTTCCAGTCTTGTAGCAAGGAGTCAGTTGCCTTGAGAGATGCTCAGAGCAAGTGTGAGTTTCTTGGCGCCTTGCAGGTTATTGCCTAAAGGCGTAGGAAGCCACCGTACCCTGGCAGGCTGTCGGCCTCGTGAGTATGCAGCCTTTGGGACAGAACTGTCCAGCATGTCCTTATCCAGTCAACTTGTAAGTAAATTGGCATTCTTTAATTTTATGTTTTTAAGAATGAAGAATCTTAATGTATTCATGGCCAGGCATGATACAGCATATGCTGTAGTTGTTGGAAAACACTTTATTTTAGCTAACTTTATTCCACTAGCAGGTTAGTTACATAAATTTGCCTTCATGCTATCCCTTTACTGGCTGTGTTCCCAAGTTAAACTATGCATACTGCAAAAACAGTTCCTCTGCAAAGCACTGAAAAAACAATTTTTTCCCCGTTAGGTCTGACCAGAACAATTCTCTGGTCTGCCTCTGAAGTTGTTAATGTGAGGCAGCAAATGGAATAATGCATGTTAAATGCTTGACGTCAAACTTTTCTGGGTGACGGTGCCACCCCCGCTTACTTAGGGAATTCCAGATGGTTTTTTGAGCGTAAGAATAAAACTGGAAATGGTAAAAGCATTAAGTGTGTCCTATGGACTCACTATCAGAAGGGGGTTTTGCTTTTAGAAGGCAAGGCTTCTAGCATAAATATTGTCTTGGTGGTAATTTAGAAACTGTTTTATTGGTCGTAATGTCCCCAGGCCTGAATACGCTTAATTGCATCCCTATGAGAGAGACTAATGAAACTTCTAGCTGTTGCCAGATTACCCCAGGATGAGCTCCAGTGGAAGTCAGTGGTGTTGCTGGATGAGAACTACGTAAGCAGGAGACAGGGAGATTAGTTTTTACCTTTCACAGTTTTGCGAACTAATTTTGTATGATTCCTTAGATTTGGTGCCTTGTATCCAATAATATTTTGCATGGGGCAGAAACATTGGGAAATAAACTGTGAATTCCCGCCTCCTGGCTGATGCAGCAGGCAGATTTGTGTGTTTTTACAGGTACTCGGTATCATTGACATCTTTCCATTTCATATCTGTATGCGAATGAAGTTTGCCAGCAAGCTCAGAAGCTAGTGTTTTAGTGTTACGTGTTTGAAATCTCTATTTGTAATAATTCCAATAACAGCTTGTTCAAAGGCCGATGAGATTTGGCTTCTTAAATTTTCTTACGTCATCCAGGCCCCTCCAGTCGGGTCAGTATATTGACATCTCTCAGAGCACGTAGCATAGAGCAAGGATTAAAAACTTCAGTGGAAGTTTTGGTAGAAGCAGCTGTGGCTTTGGGGAGCACCGTTGGTTACAAATGTAATGATAATTGCTGGTTTAGAAATTTAAAAAAAAAAAAATACGGTTCCCATTGCCATGGCAGTGTTTGCACAGGTTTCCCCTTAGCAGCCTGGCAAGTACTTCCACACGTAAGCAAAAGCGCGCCGTGGTAATGCCTGCGTAAATTTAATATGCAATAGATACAGTTCTGTAAGGTGGTCGAGTGCCCCTTCTTCAAAGTAAATCATAAAATCCATGCACCAGCTCTGAACACTGCCTTTTTGTGCACATCTAATCCTTTCAGCAGGTTTGGGATCAGATAGGATGGACTTAGGTGGAGAATTTATTGCCTGTGGGAATACAAATCCTCAATTCAGTGGATTTTTGGTGTCTATTACATTAATACTGATACCTGTTTATTGCAGATGGGAATATGAAGCATTGCAGCAAGCTTCTAAATTTGTAAACCCACACATTTAAATGGTCAAAAGCTGCATACGTTTGTTACCTGTACCAACTAGTGATTATTTGTCTTAGTTGATTTTAGGGGTGTGCCTTTAGGCCGCTCCTTCTGTTGTACTGATTTTTATTTTGTGTATGGGTTCCACTTGTTTAAAGGATGGTGGGGCAAAGTACTTTCAAAAGGTATGTTCTTACATCTTAAAAATGAGCTCTGCAATGGGCATTTCCAAAAGGGGCGGGGGGGAGGGGGAATAAGACCAGCCCAATGGGCCCAAGACTGACTTTAACCACTGTTAACTATTTATTGTGCTGAAGCTTGTGCACGATGCAGAATGCATCGCAGTTACAGCAAAGTGCTGTACTCTTAGGGTTCTTCTTGAACTGCCGTACTACTGATTTTTTGCAGGCTGGAGGGGGTAGGGAAGGAGTTGGGATGAGTGAAACGACCAATAAAAAGAAAGCCAAGCTGACCACAGCAATAAGCTGTCATGAAGAGACAGGAAGCATCTGATGAGGGCACCCCGTGTGTTAGAGGGTCACGTGTTTTGCAGGCAGGGACATTAGCGCAATCCAAACGCAGCCTCGTTAGCAGCAAGCTCCTACTGGCTCTACAGCAAAAAGCATTGTCTCATACTGGCAAAACGAGTGGTGCTTTTCCATTAGATGTTACCGTTCCTAAGGAACAGCACCCCAAATTATCAAGTTTTAGAAAGGAGCCTACAACGTCACTGTTAGTGCTTTGCGTAACTGGAAGCAAGAAGGGAGATGATTACTTTGCCTAATTTGATTTGTAATTTTTGGTCTTGATAATGTAGTTCCAATAGAGGTGGCAGGTGGTGAATTTTTTTTTTCCCCCCATGCTGAAGCGCTGCACCCTGACTCATCAAACTAGGGCTTGGTGGAAGCTGGAGTAGAGGCCTCCTCTCGTTTCTGTTCCTGTTTTACAGCCACTTTTTGTGTGAGCATGTCCTTACGCAAGCATGGGGCTTCTGAATGTTGCTCCTGCTAAAGAGAAGCAACCACATCCCTTCAATGTGGGCAGGGTTAAGTGTCAAGTCCTTAGGCTAGCCTTACTCCCTTAGATAACCCCGTCCATACCGTGGGGATAATTTGTACTGCTACAACATTGTTGGTACGAACCCATGCCACGTTGGTGGCTAGGCAAGGTTAAAGAACGTACGATAGCACGGGCAGGCTAGAGCTACACACATGGATAATGTCGCCGCAGGCTCGTGGTGCGCCGCTGAGCGGAATCGGTAGCTGAGAAATCAGGATAACCACCTCCTTCTCTTTTGCACAGCTAGCACAGTCTTTGGGCTTCGTCACTCCACACCTCTGATTTAGGAACAGCGTTTTCATAGCAAGCGTCGCCTTCACTCATCTTACATGTATTAAATGACATTACTAGGCCTGGCCCTCAAGGCTATTTCCTACTGCTACAAGATGAACCACATATTGCCGTGTGAAAACCCAGGTTTTCGCCTAGTTTATCAGAAGTGTAAAACTACAGTAACTTACCACTGGCAACCTAGAGCCCATGTAAAAGATAATTAGGTCCTATTTTTTTCCCTGCTTAACTTCAGCTTTGGTTAAGCAGTCACAAACTCTTTAAGCCACAGCCTTCTGTACATTTTATGAGCAGTTTACAGGAAAGGAACAAGTGGATAAGTTTTTTGCCAGTAAAACTTTCTTTTTTTACAGGGCTGCCTTTCCATAAAAGAAACTTAAAACACAGCTTAGAAACTTAAAACAGCTTCTCCGAGAGGAGTGCTGCCTGGGCGAGCTCCCTTAAGGTGCAGTGGGCTTGGGCAGGGCGCTGCCGGGGAGACCCTGCTTCTGCTAATGCCCTGCAAGCTTTGCTCTTGAGTAAGGGCAGAATTAAAGCTAATCTTCAGCACTTTGAAAAGTTAATCCCGCTCTAAGTTAAGGTTGCTGGAAGGGTGCTGTTGGCAGAGGCTGGATAGAAGATTGAGGAGTTTTCCCTCAATACGAACCCCCCCGGCAGCCCGAGTGAAATGCTGTGCCGCTTCCTTGGCTGAGGAGCCAGGCTGGAGCGTGGGTGGGTTTCCTATTTGTTCCAGTGACTTCTGTAGGGGCTTGAAGTCAGAACGGCCTCCAGTTTCTGCTTCAAGTTTCTGGTATTTACGTCACTAATGACTTAAGCTGATGTGTGCCATGCTGTGCTCATGAACGAGGCTGCCTTTGCTTCAAGGACGCTCCCAGGCAGCAGCGAGCGACAAGAGAATCCAATTAATTACTGAATGTTTCTGGCAATGTGTCCAGCTGTCTCGCAGCTCAGTGCAAGCGCACCAGAAGCATGGCTCCTAATCGCGGGTTCAACAGCTTTTATTTTAGTCAAGGTTTGTTAAGACAACATCCAGTAAGTCACCTATGGCAGCCTTATGTACTTAACCGCATGAACTGCCCCCTGCCTGAACCCAGGCCTCAGGAGGAGATTAGTGTGTTCTAAATCAAAACTAAGATTAACTATAAAATCACTTAAATGTTTTAATTAATCCCCTTTTCCTGCAGAAACTGTTTCTGCGTAACTTGGATTATCCGTACTTCAAAAGAAGTTCATTTCTTTACAGGATGTTAAAATACCAGCTTTGAAAACAGCATTTTTAAGCATTTGTTATTGGTAGTGGAATGCGTTTCCCTCTGGGGCAGGTAAGGGGGCAGTTCTCGGTCACAAAACCTGGAGGCAGCGCTACTTCAGAAGAATGTCTTAAAATTAAAAACCCATGCATAACCGTCCAAAGAATCTGAAGCCACGTTGCAGTCCTACTGCCATAATGCTCAGGGCTGGGAAGTTATTCTGCTCTACGAATGGCATCTTCGGGGAGCTGTGGTGTAACCTGTCAGAGTAAATCACAGCCACAGCTTCCCCGTCAGCCTCACGTGGTGCTTTCACCGTCCCCCCAACAGCCTCACCACCCACAAGCTGGGCTTTAACGTTGGTAATGGCAGGCTGTAGTCTCCGTCCAGGGCACTAAAATGCTATGCAACACCAAATGGCTGCTTCTTCCCACACACAGGCATTGTTCCTTTACAGTGAATGTCCCCAGCTTTATCTCATCCGGACATTACCCAGGAAACCTGGTGGTTAGAGTTTACCTAGGGCTTGTCACCGATTTGTTTTTCCTTTGAATAAGTAGCGGATGGGTCCTGCTTACAACCCAGGACTGGACTTGTTCCTTTATCTTTCGGGTGTGAAATATAAATCATGTTTTTATGATTTTTTTGTAAATCTTTACTCTTTTTACACCTTGTTTTTGTAAGCTGAAGTTTCTTATTAAAAAAAAAAAAAGAAATTCCAGTGGGCTATGTTGTTATTCTTGCATACTTTAATAAACATCTAGAGGAGGGTACAGAAGGAAGTTCCATGTGCAATGGCTCCACATCCTCGAGAAAACTATTCTCACTGTGCCTTGTAGAAGGAATGGAATATAAATTCTCCCTCTCGCACTTAAAAGCTTCTCCCCCCCCTCTTTGTCACCGCTTCAAGCGTGATGGCTTTGAAGTGCAGGCAGCTCTGCTGAGGAGAACAGGAGCCAAGGAGAACAGGACATAGTCCCGGGAACGTGTTGGGATTTGCAACGGCTGAACACCTCTCTTCTGGTCCTGCTGTGCGGGGGGCCGAGCTCTTCTCCCTTCCAGCTCCATCTCTTTCCTAGGTCAGCAGTTAAGCAGAGTTAGATGAGGTTGGTTCCAGGCCAGGCTACCGGCACAGGGCGCTGTGAGGCGGCTTTGCAGCTCTCCCGTAGGCACCGAGCACCTCAGGCCTTCACCCCCGTGGGGCTTGGTCCCTCTCGCACCTTGTTGCCCTGTATTGATCACCTCACCCGGTGACAGCCCCGTGGTGGGGGGGCCGAGAAGCTTTTGGGGGGGTTCTGCCAGCGCGAGGGTACGCACCCACGGGCACCCGTGTCTGGGGACAGGTTCCGCAGAGCAGCTTGGCCGGGGGCTGCCGGTCCCTGCAGCCTCCCGGGCCACCCCACCCCCAGAGGACTCCTTGTGACAGGACAAGGGGGGATGGTTTTAAACTAAACCAGGGTAGGTTTAGACTGGATCTCAGGAAGAAATTCTTTCCAATGAGGGTGGTGAAACCCTGGCAGGGGTTGCCCAGAGAGGGGGTGGAGGCCCCATCCCTGGGAACATTCCAGGCCAGGTTGGACGGGGCTGTGAGCAACCTGATGTGGTTCAAGGTGTCCCTGCTCCTGCAGGGGGGTTGGGCTGGGTGGCCTCTGGGGGTCCCTTCCCACCCAAAACATTCTGTGATTCTGTGATATGATTTTATGACTCACCGCCGCTAGGGGCCGGGCTGCGGGGCCATCAGGTCGATGTCTGTCAGGTTCCGGGCGACCCAGACTCCAGCGGCGAAAAGCCCCAGGTTCACCAGCAGGTTCCTGAAAAGAGAAACCGGTAGGGCCGGCTCCCGCTTCCCCCGGTCCCCCGCCCTCCATCCCCGCGGCTCCCACCTGCGGAAGTCGTTCCGGTCGGTGGCGAAGCGGTAGGCGCTCCGCAGCCACCCGCGCAGCCCCTGCGGTGCGGACCCCGGCCCGCCCGCCGCCACCGCCGCCGCCGCGGCCGCCGCCATGGCCTGGCCTGGGACTCGCCTCGCTCCGGCGCCGCGCGATGCCGTCACTTCCGGCGCGCGCGCGGGCGCGTGCAGCGCCCTCCTGCAACGGCTTTTCCTCCCCGTGCGGCCCGGCCTCGCGCGAGGCGGGTGTGTGTGTGTGTGAGGGGGGCAGGCGGTGCGGATTTGGGGGGGGGAGAGAGGAGGGGGGGTTGTTGAGGATTTGGGGGTGTCTGCGGGGCGGCACCGGCACATGCAGCCCCCCCCCCCCCGCCGGGGGGCGCCCCCTCGCCCGGGTTGTTTGTGGCGGGTGCTGCCTGCTTGGAAAAAAAACCCCGCGCACCCCCGGCCCCGTGCACCCCCCTTCCCCACCCCCCCACCCCCGGCCAGGCAAAGCCCCCCCCCCGGCTGAGCCCCGCACTCACTGAACACCCCCCCCCCCCACCCCCGCGGTGGGATCGGGGTTCCCGGGAACCGGGTTTGCCCAGCGGCCCGGGCCGCTGCTGCTGCCGGGGCGGGGGGGGGGGGGGGGGTAAGAGAAGATACGGGGAAAAACCGCCTGGGAGGCTGAGGGAATGAGTGCCTGAAGCGCTGCGTGGGCCCTGGCCCCCGTACCTCTCTCCTGGCTGACTCTGAATTTTCC